>JAQGEP010000037.1:214912-256767 GCA_028476805.1 Acrocalymma vagum
CCTAAATCGAGAGAAAATAATCCGGATACCCCGCAGCGCTGCAGCCTCAGGCTTCGAGCTGAACTGCTGGGCCAAATATGGCTCTGTTGGCACACCTTCGCAACCCGCGAGCCCGTACCTACCCTGTGTCTTCTTGGAAAATGGACGTTGCTTCCAGAAAAACCATAGCTGCTAGCGCCCAAGCGTGCTTGGATAACTTCGGACAATGCATGGCGTGCTCGGGTGTTCTGCTGCCGAGGGAGGTGGCTCTCATAGAGGATCAGGTCGGCCGATTCTCTATTTGGGCGGCAAATATTGGAGCGTTGGCTACCCACAAGGCTTCCACGGACTATAGATTATCAGAGGCGCCGGAAATCCACCAGCTGGTTGTTGGTTTGCTGGGTAACTTAGACGATCGCGTCTCAGATTGTGAGTAGGCTACCATGGCGTAGCGTTGTTTAGACGCGCACCTCGCGTTGGTTTGAATCAAGAGGGTGATGATTGACAGAGGCTGTAGGCGTCACGGAAATCGGAAAGTTAAGAGGCTCCAGACCCATAGATACTCCTGAAGGGTTCGAACGTGCCATCCAGGGCGTCAGCACCGAAATCTCGCTCCTTCACCAGTTGCTTAACACTGTACGCAAAGCAAGCCGAGAGAGTCAGAACCTGAAGGCGGCAACATCTTTTCAGATCAAGGACAAGGATGGAAATGATATGAGTAAAAATTTTAAGGAACTCTTTGCTGATGATTTACTGCGGCGCAAATTTCCAAATGCAGACGAAAAGATACGGGACCGACTGGCATCAGCAATATTACTACGAAGGAAGAGAATACTCTACCGTAGATCACGCTATATGAGGGACCCTACCAAGATAAGTAGCCTTGCTGCACCCAAGGCACACACTCCAGTTCCCCTACAGCCTCAGCCTTTGCCCGTGATTCTTCAACAGGATGTGGTCCAGCCCACTAGCACTTATGTCACATCGACAAAGATTCCTGTCCTAAGTGTCGTAACATCAACCACGAAAACTGCTACTGTGTTAGATCCAGAGCAAGTTAGGAGAGTTTCAACCCCATCCGTAATTTCGGGAATGAAAACGATTGCCTTGAACGAACGCGAGGAGCTCCCATTCCCAGCAGCCCCCCAAGGCTACGCCGTAGAAAGATTCAAGCGACTAGAAGAAAGACGGCAAGCTAGCCACGAGGAGAAATTAAATTCGCTCCCGCATTATCTTCTCTACAAGGAATTCAGAGGTCGCCCCCCACTTGATCCAGATGAAATCAAACAGCTAGAGGACAGCATTAAGGAAGTAAAGGAGGACCTAAAATTTTCCCTCGACCAAGATTGGGAAACTTGTCGAGCTGTCAATACGGAAGTCATGTGTCCGTACTGTTGTTGTATTATTTCCAGTGCAGACTGCAGAAACGAGAAGAAATGGAGGTGAGTGAAATGCGAGCCCGCAAGGAGCTACGCGGTCAGAGGTGTATCCGTCCACTGTACGCTAATCGCCGTTATAGAGAGCATGTACTATCGGATTTGGATGCCTATGTATGTTTATTTGAGGATTGTGACAACCCCAACGAACTTTATAATCGAAGTGCAGACTGGCTGAAGCACATGAGCCGGCACGTTTTACGATGGCGTTGCATGGCGCGAAGTCACAAGAAGCCAGAAATATTCGATACTGCAGAAGCCTATGAGAGGCATATGAAGCAGCGCCACAGAGGGAGATTCAGAGAGTCTCAACTGTCTTTATTGGTTGCGCGAAGTGGTCGATGTATCGGCCCACTCTTTTCCTTATGCCCTCTATGTGGAAAATCTGACACTGAAGGTTGCCTCGAGGACCATATCGCTGGACATTTACGATTCCTTGCTCTAAAGTCATTGCCATTTGTTGAAGAAGAAACTATTGGACGGCCGGGGGCTACGCCAGCAACATCCATTGGTGCGAAGCCTCAAAAGAGAACCACCGTCGAAATCGATGACGATGAATTCGAGACACCTGTACCCGAGGAAGAAGACAATATCAACGACCTTTGGCCAATTGAGGAACCCCCAGAAGTTATAGTCAAGCCTTTGGTAAGCGTTATTGCCCAACAACCTTGGCAGTCAGAGTGGGGGTTCGTAACCCACACTCATCGGTCAAGCACGGATGAAGATCCTATTCTTCAGTCATTCATGAGCAGACCTGTTGCAGGCGTGAATCATTCCAAGCAGGGTGGAACGATTGCAATACCAGGTGGGGAAAAACAGACCAAAAGAGCGGAACTCCTTAAACGAGAGAGCGAGGGAGATATCTCCAAGAGCGGAGGCACGCAGCTACACGCCGCCGCAGAGAACAAGAACTTGACATTGACGAGGATGCTATTGGATGCAGGGGAAGATATAACTGTGCGAGACGAGAACGACCGCACTCCTCTCCACCTCGCGGCGGAGGCAGGAAGCCAGGAGATTGTGTTTTTGTTACTTGCTCGGGGAGCCAATCCGAACTTAAGAGACGACTGGGGTTGGACGGCGCTGCACTACGCTGCTCGGCGAGGACAAAGCCATATCGCATCGCTTCTCGTGGACAAAATGACCAACGTTGATGCATGCGACGAACACGGCTGCACACCACTTTATGTAGCGTGTGAGAAGGGCAAGGAAGATATCATTCGGTTGCTGATAGAAAGCGGAGCGACCATAGGTATCGCTGATAATCGATCGCGCACACCTCTAAGCCGAGCTGTGGAAGCCGGCCACGAAGGTGTTGCTCACTTGTTGCTTGCGTACGGCGAGGAGACTCAAACACCTATCGGCAACCACGGCGTGATTCATCGAGCAGCTAAAAGAGGGCAGCTCGAAATTCTGGAACTACTTCTGGAACACGGCAGCGACGTAAATGAAGCAGATAGCTCTCGGAAGCGAGCTCTGCATCACGCTGCTGAAAACGGTGAACATAGCATTGTAAAATCTCTTCTAAATAGAGGGGCAAACATTCAGGCGACCGACAAGGACGGACGAACAGCACTCCACATGGCAGCAATTGGGCGGCACGCTGAAGTTGTTCAGGAACTAGTTGATAATCAAGCCAGCCCTGGGTTAATGGATAATTATGGCCAAACTCCTTTGCATGAGGCATCTGCACGAGGCAGCCATGATGTCGTTCTGATCCTTCTAGAAGCGCATGCAGATATCCACCAAAAAAATCGCGAAGGAAAATCGACGTTACTCTTAGCTGCCGGAAGCGATTGTATTGCGCTGATGAACCTACTGCTGGACAAGGGGGCAAGTGTTGCGGCAACCGATAAAACCGGACGCACCGCTATTCACTACGCAGCGACCGCTAGAGAAGACTCGGAAGTCAAGCTTCTTCTTAAATTCGGAGCTGATCCTAATCTGAGAGATAATTTTGGCAGGCTGCCGCTGCATTTAGCGGCACTGGAAGGAGGTCTGGAGGTGGTACAAGCACTTCTCAAGGTCACCAAAGAACCCAAAGCAACCGATAACTTTGGGAAATCGGCATTGGAATGGGCGCAAATCCGAGGAGATTCATCCATCATCTATGTGTTGGATTCGATGTAAAGTAGTTTACCGCCTGCGAATATTTGTTTAACACGCCATTTAAGACCCGCATTGGAACAGATTCCTAGCGAGACTCCCTTTACATAATAACCCCAGCGTCACTAATTTTGAGTTAATTACCCGTAGTACCGAACAAATAAAAAAGTGGGTATAACTCGTCTCCGGGCCTAGTTCCACGTCTGCTAGAAGGTAGCCCTTGATTGTCGATGCGTTGTTCCACATCATCGATAGTAATGGTGCCACTCATCTGGAGGTTTCTCATACTCTGGATCAGGCTGCTCCTCAGCTTTCCTTTCATTCGGTTCATTCCACCTTTCATTCGATGGGACCAGATTATTTGATCTTAGGCATCTGTCGTCACGGATATTTGGGCGATGATCGAATGAGCGGTCGGGTTCAAAGCTCCTAGAACTGTTCGACACATCCGCAGACCTGGGCCGACTGCCCCAGCTCTCTCGCGGCTCAACATTCGACCGACGCGGCATAGGGGTTCTGTTTGAATATTGACGTTCCGCCGCAAATATTGATGAGCTGTTAGATGCAAACCCAGCGTTTAGCGTCGTGGGCTGACCGTAATATCCCATGTCGGATTGTAACTCATGAGAACCGCCACGATGAGTATACCTTTCAATCAAATTGGACAGTCTATCTCTTTTCTCGCGCCATTTTGATCTCTCTCTCTGCAACTGCTCCCTCTCAGAGTAGCTTTCCGCGAAATTGGTCTCCTGGTTCAGATGATTGAGGAATTCCTCTGCCTTCCCGCGCTCTCGCTCCATATTGTCAAGTATAGTTCGTCCTGCCCTCGTTTCGCCAAGCTGTTTTCCTTCGCAGACGCTCTCTCTTTGAATCTCGAGCATGCCCCTGCCTGAGGGTCTCTGATTTAGAAATCTTCGTAAGATGCGAGCTGGAGCGCGTTCGGAATCGTATCGCTCCAGTTTAGCGCCTCTCTCCGTCAGCGGCCTCCAGAATTCTTCGGCGAGCGAGTTATGACGCGCCTCCCCGATGGATGGATTGACAAGATCCCACATCGTTGTCACCAGGATGAGATTCTCCAAAAAATCGTCGCCGCAGACTTCGGCGAGAAGTTGGAGGTTTTTCATGGCGGATCCTTGCATCCTATTATCGTTGATCCGGTGAAGATAGATGATTCCTGCCAGTGGTTTGCCCTTGATAAACGCAACAAACTCCTCAAGAATTTCAATATCTGATTTTTGCGTATCATCGAAACCTGGTGTGTCGGCTAGAATTAGATGACCGGGTGGACTTGTCGGCTGGTACTCGAATACTTGGATTTCTTGTGTGCCTAAATGAGTAAGATATTAGACAACACTCTTATTTGGATGGCTGTCAGGTTTCCGACATGATAATAGCGAATCTCCCGTCCTAAGCCTCCTTGAAATTGCGTTGGAAATAAACGACGTTTTCCCGCTACCGGTAACGCCCATTATTGCCACTATTGGCGGCGCAGTAGAGCTTCCAAGGCTACAAATGTTATCTTCTTGACCGCGCCGCCAGATTTTCACCAGCTAAACTTACCCATCTCGTTGATAGGAAGCCATCAGTCAGTATGGTGCGAGTATCTTGCACAATCTCTTCCTGGGGGGCCCAAGACGGAGTTTTGTCGAAGTTGGCCCGACTCACGGCTATGCAAAGGTGCCGGCAAGGCTCAGCTGCAGCCCTTTGTAGAGGTTGGGAGCCGATGAAGTGGCAATATGCCTTTTGTCTTCTGTTGGGAAGATCAACTCGAGGGCCGACGACAACAGGTCGTAGTGGATTGCATTATGTGCTGACCTTGACTGTTACCACGCATCCAATGAGCTATGTGGAGTTGGCGTGTCTCTACTTGGGTGATACGCGCCGCAAAGTCATCGAAGAGAACGAGGCAGTTAATCAAAAGGCAGAAAATACAGCCGTACAAGTCTTGGCGCACGGGTTGCATGGGTTGATGGGCGTCCACGTCTGCTGCCAGCCTGGCCAGCACCCCTCGCTTTTCTACGCCACTTGCGGCTGCATCGCCTGATCCAATTTGTTCACCACCCTTGACATGTGTTCTGCGATGATTGGATATAGGTTTCGCGGTGGCGGGTTTTCTAAGCAGGGTCCATTTCCCACGTTGGTGGGAGCTGTCGGTAACTTTTCAGCTCATGGAAGGGCATTCTTTCATTTGTAGCTCGGCCGATCCCAGATATTCTCCATGCTAGCTAAACAACCTGTTCCTTCATGAAAGTGGTGTAACTGCATGCCAAATCCCAATCCCAATCCTTACACAGGTGTAGTGGATTTCAGCACCGCGGGGCTGAAATGAGTTCAACCAAACCCGCCAACAGTACCGGAACCGAAAAGAAGCCTGAAGCCACCGACGAGGCTGTACAACCACCGGCGCCAACACCTGCTGTCGAGAATGCAGCTCCTTCGGTGAGGGACAATGCTGGCCGCGAATGACTCCGAATGATATGTTGATAGGCTACGCGAACTAGGACCCGATAGTGGAGAAGCCGGCAGACGCGGTAACCCCGCCGAGCGAAACCAAGAGCGAAGTGAAGTCAGACTCCAAAGCAGAGAAACATAACGAAGATGTAAAGGTGGAGCAGGTCGCCGAGGAACCCGAGCCTGGCCCTCCTCCATACACTGCCGAGCAGGTGTACATTGCAGTGATGGGGCAGACCGGCGTAGGGAAATCATCCTTCATCAACGACGCAACAAACTGGGGGTTACCAATAGGGCATACTCTGCATGCCTGTATGAATCGCAATTCCGGCCATAATTCCTTGTTTGCTAACAAATTTCACACACCAGGCACGCAGGATATCCAGCTCGCAGAGACTATAATCCAGGACCGGAGAGTGGTATTTATCGACACGCCGGGCTTCGATGACACGTATCGCGATGATACCACCATCTTAGAATTAATAGGAAGATACCTGAAAGATGCAGCTCAGGAAATAAAGCTCACTGGTGTGTTGTACTTGCAAAGAATTACCGACAACCGCGTAGGGGGTTGTGCACTGATGCACATGCGACTTCTCAAACGACTCTGCGGCACGGAATACTATGGAAATGTCGTGCTAGCTACCACTCATTGGGATACTCTGAGAGATAAGAAGATCGGTGTGCAACGTGAGGATCAATTGCGAAACTCGGACGATTTCTGGGGGGACTTTATCAAGGAAGGCGCCACCATTCAACGACACGAGCCGGGGAGAGAGAGCGCTATCGCAGTCGTGCAGCACCTATTAAACAAATCACCCGCCGTTTTGCAATTCCAGCGAGAGTTAGCCAAACACGGCATTGTTGGTGAGACTGCGGCTGGACAGGAGCTTATTCTTAGCCTAGGGAGACTGAAGGCGAAGCACGCAGAAGAAGTGCAAACGCTAAGGGAGGAAATCAAAGCCGCAACAGCAGTGGCCAATAAGTTAAAAGACAATAAAAAGGTGATGGAGAAGAAGGTAAGTGTTATGGAGAAACGGATAGAAGACTTAACTAAAGATATTGCAAATCTACAAAAAACGTTGTCTGAAAGAAAGGAGGAAGAGAACTGGAAGCCCAAGGTGTTGGAGCGGGAACAGTGTATTGTGCAATAAGCTTTGTAGCCTTACAGGGGATTAAACAACGTCCCAACACAGTCACCATTGATATCTTTAGTTTTTATAGAAGCGATTTGAATGTGACACTCTTTGCCGCATGAAAAGTAGACGCTGTGGAAGACTAACGGAAACTAAAGTCAATGGAGGTAATATAAGCCAAACCAGAAGAACCTAATTTGGAACTACGACCACCGATCTGCGCCTGCCTTGAGTAGCTTCTTAATCACCTTTTCTTACCTGCGCACTCATCTCACTTCTTACAACCACTATATCTATCATCCTTCTCAGTTTTAAAGGGCCACTACCGTACGACGATCACCACGCTGGCAACGATTGATAATGCCGCACCTGTCAAAAAGGAACGCTTTATACAGTACTATCATGAGGCCCAGATAGCTGGGTTATCAGAGAAAGTAATTCGAGCTGGTTGGCGAGCTTCTGGGTTATCACCGTTCAATCCTGAGCTCGTATTTTCAAGCTCACAGGTTTTAGCTCCTCAAACACCCCATCAGTGTCACCGTAACCATGGTTCCCGCAACATCTAAGCTAATCCGATAGGGCCTAGCTCCTAAGGGCTCTTCTAATAAGAGATAGTAAAGCTCTCTCCTTTTCTTTTTATATAATATCTTATACTATACTAGATATTATATATGGCTATGATTAACGCTTTTTATAAGCTCTAAAACGCTAGCTTATAGTATCTTATAATATTATATTACGTCTACTAACGTGTTTCATCACCGAGCGGCGCACATCACCGAGCGGCGCACCAAAATCGTACCCACTAACATCAATCGTCAATAGCTGTCTATACAGCTTATATACTATTATATACTAATTTATTCCGAATAAACTAGTAGTGTAAGAATATAACACGACTTTTCTGAAGCTCTATGAAGCGTTATTGCTACTATTATATTATAATAACCTCTTCGTCGCCTACCCTGAGCGATACCCTACTAAAACTTCTCTACCCCCTTATACACGCTAACTCTGCTATTATAGCGTCGTAATAGTACTATATTATTTTAAATAATCTAGTATTAATAGCTAGCTAAGATACTATATTATTTAGAATAATATAGTAGAGTAAAATATAGTAAACTAGCCTAGGCTGTATAGGCTGGTCCTAGGAAGGCTTCCTAAGAAGCTATATATACTACGCACTATAATATAATTCTATATAAGCTAGCGCTGTTAAACGTTATAACTAACGCTGAACTACTAACTAATTTAGTCTTAGTAGTAGTATATATTCTAGCGTTATGCCCTAGCTATCTATAGATGCTATACCGACGCTAATTCCCCCCTATACGTACTCTCTTATTACTACACTCTTCTCCCTCCTACTTCTTAACGGGCTTAGGAATTAATTTTAACGCCTCTCCTACGTTAAGCGACGTCGTGCCTTACTTGTGATACTTTCTTTTCCTACTTTTACGCTTGCTTATCTCCTTATTTACCTCTCGAAGCAATAATAGTTTACGATCCCGAAGTACCCTAGTATAAATAATTACCTAAACGCTCTTTAAGAGCTTATTAACTATAATATTAATATACGTTAGTAATAAATCTTAGTATTTTTAAATACTCTCTTAAACGAGCTTTAGTTGCGATTTAACTTTACGCGTATTACTTAGTATTTTTAATTCCTAGGTAGGTATAGAGGGGGCTAGTAAAGGAGGGGTTTCTAAATAGATATTTAGCTTTAATATAATAGTATTAGGATTATATAGAACTAATCTAGCTGCTTAAAAGCCTAATTTAATATTAGTACTTATAAAAACGCGTTTAAACGTATCCTAGAAGGCCTTTATAAACGTAGGTTTATCGATATAGCGTACGCGCTAACGTGTTAGGCCTAAGATTATATCCCTATATACCCTTTTTAAGAGCGAGAATAGAGCTATATTAAGTAGCTAAAGAAGGTACGACGAATATAGGGGTATATAGAGAGTAATAATATTATATTTCTAGTAGAGTTCCTAGAATTTAAATAAATTATAGCTCTTATAGCTATTAATAATTAATAGCCTATATAATTCTAGCTTAGTATCCGCCGTATACTTATTAAAATACTTTAGCTAGTTAATACCGCGCTCGTTATTCGTCTAACTATTATTACTAATACTAATTCTATAGTTCTTAGGTAGTCCTAGGAACTAGGAGCTAATTAATTACTTATCTTTTATAATAATAAATAGTAGTATAACTCGGCTAGTAGTACTAATCCCCTAGATTACTATAACCTACTTACGATTACCCTACTAAACTAGGCTTTATTTACTACGTCTCTCTAAACCTATTATTACGAGCTGCGGCTAAATTACGCCTATTATAAAGCTAGTCTTATTAAAATTCTATACGTCTTTATTCTGTATACCCTACTTCGCCTTTATATTAGCTACTAGCTTAAACTAGGCCGTAATTTTTACTAGATCTTCGCTTAATACTTACTAGTAATTATATATACGGCTCTAGCAAGTTTTTAGCTTATCTAATTATTTAATAAACCTATCTACCTAGTACTTGCTAATAGGCTTCTAGTCCCGCTCTACTAATAAAGTATCGGCTATATCGCGTAGTAAAGGCTTTATAGGAGGGAATCTATAGCTATTAAGATTAAGTATATAGCGTATAATAGCCTGCTCTTTAGTAGGAGTTAGATTCTTCCTATTAGGTTAGTAATCGCGTTAAAAGGCTCGTCTAGCGCGTTAATAATGTAGGGAGCTTTTAGGGACCTAGAAGGTTAGAGTAGCAAGTCGCACGGATAAAATCTAGCCTTCTTCGATAGCCTAGAGTATAAGGATTATCCTGCGCTCTTGTTCGTTAGCTAGAGTAGTGTGTTGTAAGGTTATTACTATTTTATTCGGGATGGTTCAGTATTTGGTGTTTAGTGCGCCGCTCGGTGATGAAACACGTTAATATATATATATATTTTTAAAACATATATACTAGGTAGTGACTAAATAAGTTACCTAGTAACTTACCTAGTAATATAACTTACCTAGTAATACCTGAACTAGGGCAAGTTCGCGGCATCATATTGGGTAGGTGCAAGTCTTAATCAGGCGACTATGATGAGCAAGATCTCACACACGTTAGGGAATGAGCGGATAACGGGGACTAGGTAATTGATAGTATGGAAACGAGCTGTATTGCAGGTGATGATCCGACTAAGCTATTATACCGGAAATCACGTGAGTCATATAACTTCTTGATTCTAATACCCTCTTCTCAGGGTTGAATGGCCTGATCGATATTCCACCAACGGTAATTGTTCTATCTGGTACCAAATTGTTCCTGTCGAGCCTCTCTTGGTGGGGATGGGGGTGCATTGGGCCAACTTGAGTCACCCTCAAAATCCGGTAGTGAAGGCCTGGTGAAAATGAGCCTCACCTTGGTGAAGGCGAGAGGGATCCATAACTGCTTGCCAGCAAGTCCTACTAGCATATATATATGAATATATATTGCCATCAGTTGCACTAGGCTTCGGAATGAAAACGTTCCAGAACTCCATGCTGTCTCGATGCCTCGACCATCTGGAAAGTCAGCGACCCCTACTCCAACGACGAATGAAGGTGATGGAGCATCCTCGTCTTCCCCTCTCTGGTCCTCGTTTTTTCCCTCTCGTCACCGACCTTCTGTTGGTAACTCGGCCACGACCAACGGAGCCCCGAAGGTCCAGCAAGCATTGCAGCCCTTAGCGAACCCTACTGTATCTCCTGGGACCGCCGTCGACATGCATATATATACGTCTGAAAGGAGTACGGTGATATTTATGGAAAGCCGGTGGTCTACCGGAAAAACTATGTAAACTCCTGTCCCGTGTCATGGCATTGTATAGCCACTTTTGGCGACGTTGCTGGGGAGGGAATAGGCCGCAATTTTCAGTAGGCGAAGCATGTCGCATCGAAGCAAATATGCGAACTGTTGGGCTTATCTGTTGCATGAATTAAAATTCATCTTCAATTACGATTCTTTTCACTTAGCTGTATTGGAACCTCCGCAATTCAATGCGTTATCAAGTATTACCCCTTCAAGAGAATACTTCTCTAAATGGGAGCTGCTTGTCTAGGAACGGAAACTGCTTATCCAGAAACAGGAACAACTTGTCGAGAAACGTGAACTGCTTATCCATAAATGGGAGCCTAGCTAGAAAGGTGTGTTGCAAGCATGTTCCGGGAATAAATGTGGCTATTCTATCGATAGCTAGTCAAACGACTCTAGTGGAAATCTAATGCGCTATAGTTTCGCAGGCGTGAGACTAAACACTCACCAAGCTGTCTGGGGCTTTTCCTTCTCTATATTTTCGGGACATTTTTCGAATAGCTAGTTGAGTAACATCTTAGGCTGGTAGATATTCACTCCAAAAGAGTGGTGGTAGGCGAGAATCTGCTTCAAATAATCATTGGATTAGAGACTATGGAATTCAAAGCAGTATCTATGCGTCTCAGGAGTGATATATATGGATCGAAGGAGTGACAAGAAATGATGAATATAAATCAGCGGAAATATCAACAGTAAGGAGCGTAGTCCTATCCCTTAGCCTCAAGCGTGTTTCAATAGATCATACCATCGTCAAGATAAAAGATGCTCGAGACAGGCGGCACATGCCTTCACGTGTGCCCTCCATCATCGGCATCCGCTTAGTTCCCATAGCCCTTGGTCGCGCAGACAGTCTTGGTTTTGACCTTGGTTGTCATGAAAGGGACAGTCGTCTTGGGGCTGCGGGTAACAGTGGTGATTGGGACGTTTATAATCTTCGTAGAGTAGTATGTGCTAGTGATCTTTACAACATGCGTCTTGGTCTCATAGCCTGATACCAAGTTAGTAAGAATATGCATCGATTTCGGGGTCCTTTGCATTACCAGCAGAGCAGCTGGGTTGTCCGTGGCCAGGAAATGAGCTGTGACCAGGAAATGAGCTGTGGCCAGGGGATGAGCTGTGGCCAGGGGATGAGCTGTGGCTAGGGGATGAGCTGTAGCCAGGGAAAGCTGCGGCAAAGGGAACCGAGGCAAACAAAGCAAGAAGTGGCGCCTGAAAGAGCATTTTGAAACTTCTGGTGGGGTTGTTTGAGAGTAGTTGTGAGGGTGATACACCGACTGAAGAGCTTGACTTCCTTTTTTTGAGCAAAGGTGCGAGAGCTGAGGAATTCTTGATGCTGTTAGTGTCCCTTTACCACTGGTGGAAGAGCCAGCTTTATAGACCTCTTCGGCCCCAAAAGCAGACTTCATCCTGCATTAGTCTCTGCCTTGATGGAGGCGAATAGTCGCCTACAATCCAGGCGTAGGTTTAGGTAACTCAAAAGCGATAGTTCGTGCATAAGAGCCAACAAGGTGGATATTCGGAGAATGTTGTATGAGGCTGAAAATAGCAAGCTATAGCACTCCTTATTATAGAAACAAGTGGAAAGAATTCGAGCACATGTGCCTGTCCGATCATTCGATGTAAGCAGCGCAATGGGCAAGCCCGGGAGGCTCAGGGAAATCTATTTACAGTATGGAGGCGTCCAAAGCGTCCACACTATAGATTTGAAAGGTGACTCCACGAGCGGAGGTTGCTACGAGTCTGGTCTGGGGTTAAACAAAAACGCACGCACGTTCCTTGTGTTCCGCAAGGCGCTGTAGCAATGGATGACGGCGGTCTGTTGAGGCGCGGAGGTATGCTGTTGGGAATGTACAGAAGCATTGCACTTCTTAGACCCGATGGTTGAGTAGTTGCATTTAGGAGTCGAGTATTCAGCCTTCCATGTTTACACACCTGACATAACAGCCAAGGAAATCGCATTCTATCATGTAGTTTATGTATCCTGATTGCCTTTGGGCGATAATACACTACTGGGCGCTTTCCGTCGGACTTGGAAAGCTGGTGGTGTCGGCTCGAGAGTCGTTCTCTTCCAATCAATTCGGGAAATGCGTGATACAAATGCTAGTTTAGCTGGTGTTGTCTCTGGTCACGAACAGTTTCGAAGAGTGGAGAGCAGACCTGATGATCCCTCTTTTGCGTGTCATAAAGCGCCCGAGAGGGAAAGTGGTCGGGTGGAGGAGAACCGATTCCGATAGATAATTAAGCACCATCCCAACATTTTCGTGCTCAACCACGAGCCGTACAGTCGCTCTCCACTTGCATTTTTGAACGCCATCAGCCCGATTCGGGCTTTTCTATGAATCAGGTACATGATGCTTTATTTGTGTGGCTCTTGAACCTTGGGCGAGAGTCACCCGTCGTCAGTTTCCGATCTGCGTGCCAGCAAGACTTTCATTGCTCCTTGCAGGAACCCCCGCCGCGATCTCTCCGCCTGAGCCTGCCTACAAAAGCACTCTTGTTACCTCGCCACGGTTATTGCGGTAGCTATCGATATTCTTCTTCGGGGACTCTTGCTTTCTAGCATCTTCCGCAATGACTCGCCGCGCCGTCGAGAGGCGGTACTGACGAATTACGCCAAAGATTTACGAATCAAACACAAAACCGCACGATCACTTCAGAGCTTTCCACAATGCCAACCAGGCACTGAATGTGGCCACGATGAACTATGTCAACATGACAATAATGGGGATAGTCAGGGAAGTCGTCCCACGTACCCTCACGTGACCCTCCTCCCAATTAGGTTTAGGCTCTTCTTGGCTACCCAGAGTGTAAGGCGGAGAAAGTAAACCAGACTTGCGTACCGGTATAGAACTATTTCTACCTCGAAAGAATCTGCAGGGGTATGATGGTGCAATGAACGGTGGAGAATGGCCGGGGATGTCGCGGGGTTGATCTATCGTGTCAATAGGAAGATGTTTGGGGCCCGCAAACCAGGTATCCATCTCTTTCATTGCATGAAAGGACGTGTCGCAGGCCGGGCATGCTCTAGCGAAGCCCCAGGAAGCAACTATATTAGTAATTTAGCTGTGATGCTGCATGTAAATCTGCGGGTTGGAGTACCGCACACTTTAGACACGACATCAATAGTATATCCACGGTGACCTTTGTATGGCCGATTCAGCTGCTTAGCGAGATTTTGGTGGCCAAGTGGCCTGTGACCTCAGGACCTTCGAGTATTCCCCTATGTCCACGCCCACCTCTCTAAGAGAGAAATTTTGACAGCCAGTGGTTAGACTACTCTGAATTCAATACTACACTACATTATAGGGCATTAATACTCTACAGCGACTCTAGGCTTACATGCCGTGTATATTGTAGCGCTGCGTAGCAGCAACAAGGCACCTAGGTACACAATAGATTCTATCATACAAACGCACTTATATCCTATAGTCTAGATACTATGTAAGCCTAGGACTACATCACATGACTAGTCTCCAGTCATGACTAAACAGTCCGACTACCTTCGAGCTTAGATCACACACTTGTACCTACACAGAATAATATACTCATACATAAAATCCACTACTAGTGCCACATTTGCTTATATAATATATACATCTTGTCACATGCTACGATTTCGTCGAGCTGCTCTTGGCCGCTTGCAAAGCTGATCTAGCGAGCAAGAGAGCTGTTGCTGCTGTTGGCTAACCTGCCACATAGCAGCCTCCTCGCTCTTCCTGCACACTAGCGCTATACGCCTGATCTCCTTAATAACCTCGAACCCTAGGGAGTACCATTGTATCTCGCTCTATCGATCTGCCCTCCATGCGGCACCGCACTTCCTATCTAGCTCGCTGATCGAGGGCTGGCCTCGTGGGCCTACTGTCCATTCATACCAGAGATTTTGCACATTCTGCATAGCACGACACATCCGATGCTTAGGCGCAGACATATATCTCTGAATTTCCGAACTTCGGAACATAGAGCTCGATCAATATGCATAGTGTGTTGAGAGCGCCAATAAATACAAGCTGGGGAAACAAAAATCATTTTCATTGCTAACATGTATTAAGGAGCGACGTTATTTCAACAATACAACTTCAACAGAATTTTTTTGTCCTTTTCCATTTTTACGAACACAATTTTGATAAAACAGAACTAAACTCAACAAAATTCCACGTGAGGTGCACGATCCTAAAAGCCCGCAGCAATTCAGTTTGCCCCTCAGGATAGTAGCACAATGCTGTCGGGCAAGAGACTGCTCGGGCCGTGCTTTCTTAGGCATTGCACTTGGCCTGCTCGAATTGCACCCCTAGCTGTACAGGGTTCAGTCAGCATATATTGCAATACCAGGTAGTGAAGAGCGCCTGTGCAGAAGAGTTCGCTTACAATATTTACTGCTGCGTTATCGCAGCATACCGTTGCATCAATATAAGGACAGATGCCAACAAGGCACCATCCTCCGTTGCAACAAGAGGGAAACTGTGGTGCGTCGCACGCAATGCCGTTACCACCTGGAAGGGCAGATGATGATGCGGCGAGGACAATCGAGAGGATAGGAAGGATAGCGGAGGTCTTCATTTTGATTATTGAATGAGACTGAGAAGGCTATTTGACTTGAGCAAGGGTTTTGTGTGAGAGATTGTAACGAAACTGCTCGATGATGAAGATGAGTTGGATAGGAGAGGAAGGGCCTCTTTATAGAAGTTTGGGCGTCTCTAGAGACGCCAGTGAGCCCTAAGAAGCTCCTAACTTTCACATGCTGTCGTACGGACCCCTTTCCACTGCTGAATTGTGGTTGTTAAAGTTGTGATGAGCTTTGTTCAGAACATGAACGGCGATATCAGGATGGAAGGTTGTCTGTGAGGTGGAAAAGTAAGGATATTGGGGCTGGGAAGTTCCGTGCGCCATTGTGAGCTGCATTGCTCAACAACTAAACAGTTACCAGTAACAGAGCCATATATGAGGATACAATCTAGCAAATCAAAGGGCACCCTATTTCCCCCTGGGACCGGAATCGCCAGTAAGGTTACCCAAGGGGACCAAACCAAAGCGGATGTGTTGAAGATCTGCGCGGAGAGTCAAACTACTTCAGAGTTTCCATCTGCTCACGTAGGTGGCATGCGAGCCGCTACCTGTGAGGGGCTGCGCAAGGATGCTGATGCCAGTTGATTGAGGACTTATACAGCATGCTACCTAGATGATACTGGTTGCCAACCAACAATCATTTCCCCTTGTCATGTAATGGCAACCCATTCAAAGGTCCCGTCGAGGAGCAATTGGGGCCTAACCCCAAAATACACATTAAATTGAACTTCACATCCCCACAGCTATAGATGAAATGCTATAAGATTATAAATACAAGCTATTTACTATTATCTATAATATATTAGTCTTTCAGGGCACCATGTGCGGGTTAGGCTCCAACTGCTCCTCGGTGGAACCTTTGGTGGGTTGCCATTACATGATATCGCCTAGGCAGGTACCGGGCAACCCCGCACTACCTGGGTCCCGTAGCCAACCACAGCCATGGAGGTGCCGTCACCATGTCGTGGCCGTCTTTGGGCTATTATCGGCGCCGCCTGTGAATGGGTAGAACTACGCGGCTCCGCCTTCTTAAAAATAAGAAATTGACCCAGTCAATCCGGTACGGGCCGAGTATACGTAGTTGCAAGGGAGACGATCCACCCATTCACCCGGCAGCCGGTTTTGAGAAGACCAGGAATGCGAAGGTTGTCGCTTGCACATGCAGTAGCAGAATCAGGGTAGTGCCCCATTCAAAAGGCAAAAGTACCATGGTGACCGAGTTGCAGACATGACCACTGGCTTTGGTCAAGCTTTGACCAAGCTTTAACGTCAGGGCACTCCTCTTGGCACGCCCTGAGTGGGAAGGTAATACTATGCCTTCTCAACACGGAACAAGCCGACATACTAGTAAATAGCAACCTCCAAAACCTGAATCTTCCCCATCAACACTGCCCGCCGTTCCCTGATGATTGGCGCTTCCCTTGCGATTGTCTCAAATTGCTCAGCATTCAATACAGCCACTCGTTTGTGGAGACAGCGAGAGGACTCACAGGTCCGGTTAGCAAGCAGTGATCGAAGGCTCACTGGTAACCATTACGACGCATTTTCGTGCAACCCTAATCCCACAACCCAAAGATGTCGCCTTGGTCATAGACGCCCACTTGCTTGACTGCACCTGAAAGCACTCGAAGGGTAGCTCCACTAAGGTTGTCCAAGTTTATGCCACGAGCTCTCCTAATGCGCCCTTAGGATCGTCGATGTCGAGGTCCTTGTTAATGACCCTTTCGAGGACGGCGAACTCGACTTACCTCTCTTCAAGAAAAAAGGCCCTTTCGTTGGCATGTGCATCGGCAAAGTGAGAGATTTGCTGTAGCCACTAAAGTCGGAATGATCTGCGAACCTAGGAAGGGTAGGTAACTAAAGTGGGAGAGACGCTTTAGCGTACGGTATTTTCCGTTATAGTTATGGTCTCCTCTTCGCCTTCGTCCAACTCATCTTACAGTATTATGCGTGGTATGGCATTCACTGTATGTTTTGTCCCCCTCCTGGCGCGCATTGATCGACCTTGCCATCAAGGAGTAGCGGGGGGCCTGCCACATGGATCACGGCCGCCGCGCCCATCGCCAATGCTAACCCGAAGTGTACTAGCTAAACCTTCGGCCGCTCTCCGCCTTCAGGGTTTCCCATCCCAGAACTGTGTCTTCGCAGTGATCATGGACAGGATCACTGTCAGTTGACATGAAAGTACCAAACGCGCAAATTATCAACTCCGCCCTCGTCTCTTCCTTGGTGATTGGAGAGAAGCGAAGGTTATGATTGGTATTCGTTCCCGAGCCTAACTCAATCTTCTTCCCCGTGATCTCGTCATTTGTTGAGTAATTCTTGAGATGCTAGCTGAAACGGTGTGAGATGAGCGCAATGTCGAAACAAGTTTTTATGCATCTGGTCTCCCATAATACCTTCCTTACTTCCCGGCGACGCTTGCTCGACTAGTAATTATACATCCAAAATCAATAGCGCTTAGTACAAATCGGTCAGATCCCTTGTCCCACGAGCACTTTGGTACCGTGTAGTGGGTGAGCTGGAGCAGCACAATATGGCTATCTACGGCTCTCAAATGGCCAAATCTAGACAGCAGGCGAGTAGTGCTTCCGTTGCATCAATAACCACCGTCCACACAAAAAACGGAGTGCTGACTTGATCCAGAGTACCCGACCATTAAATATCGGTGACGCACGTCTTCGGCATAGGCCTACCGCAATCCCACTAGTTCCGTACAACACGCCTTCAGATGCGCAACACGCCGAAGTGGTCCATCAGCTTCTTTATCGTCAGCGAACAAGAGCCCTGCCGACAATCGATATCCGGTCCAACCACCAATCGAGACCTGTACCTATCGACCTTCCTGAGCAAGAACTATCCTATACTCCGCGTAGAAAAATTGTACTAGTCGACGACGAGCTATTTGCTAAGACCCTGCAATTCAAGTTGTGGACGTTGGCGCAGGAGCTTAGAGCGATTGGGGAGACAGAAAGAGTACATCTCGCAGGTATCGAGCCCCCAACGCCCGAGACGGACATCGAGACCAGATGTTGGGACACTCTAGGCCAAGCCAGTGTTAGCAAGAAGGGTAACGACTGCGACCACATCCCGTCTATATGGAGAATGCACGAACACCGGCTATCGTGACATGACACTGTGCACGGTAAACTCGAAGGCTACTGTACGCTGCTAGCTCTAAATAGGCGCGCCTAGTTTCTGATTCGGCGCTCATCATATGTAAGATATTGTGGTAGAGCAGTCGATAATCAAACCTCCCGGCCCGTTGCCAGAATCTCTCCGGCCAACCGGAACTGGCAACGTGCAGCTTCAGCGACGGCCCGTTGGGCATTGTATGCGGTTTGAACAGCGCTTGTAGTCGTACTTGCTGAAGTTTGCCTGGTCCGCAAGTGTCATACAGGAGGGTCGCACGCCCGGACTGGTGTTACCACCGGAGCTTGGAGATTCAATCAGTTATGCTTTATTCGTAAATTATATACAGATTTGGACATGTAAACTCGCTCAGTGCGGTGTATGGCCGCCCCCTGCCATCAGGACAGCTTCACAGTGTTCATGTATAGAATCAGTGTACTTTCTAACGTCGTTTAGCTCGATTTTGTTCCACTCGTAATTCAAGCACTCAATGAGCTCCTGTTTCGTCTTCGGATAGCGTTTCTGTACTCGAGCTGGATTGGAGCTGGATTCGCCATCGGATTGAAACTTGAAGTGGATCGGATCTATAAGGCCCCGGAATTCCTTAAGCTCCCGTAATTAGACTTAGTTGATAAGTGGGTGATTAAAGGGTCGCCTAGTGTAAGGTGATTGCCTGCTAATTTTCACTAATCTTATCTTATAGGAAGAAGTCCACCTTTCGTCTAAAAGGACTCTACATCGTCTTGCATATCTTAGGCATCAGTAATGGCTGAAGTACATTCCAAGACTACTTCACAAGCGTTTCAACAGATATTTGACCTTTTTATACCAGCTATTCTTCTAACTTGCGTTCGCCCTTCATAGGTCCGACTGCTAGTTCAAGCTTACTTCGCTCCAATCTTCCCCTCCAATACACCCATCGCATCCCTGTGACCGGTCTCTCTGGAGATGGTTTCGAGTATAATGGCGCCATATAATAGGGACTTTTCCAATTGGACCTTGCCAAAATGTTAGATAATTGCGCTTGCAGCTCCAGAAAAGTATATATCTAGGGTTCATCGCAAGCGCTGGATGACCCAGTTGTAGTGACAACGCTGTCACTCTGACTCCCGTGCGTCACCTGGGGATTGGGCCTGCAAGGTTGGAGGAGATAAAGACTGCGTGCTTGGTGGATCCGCTGACATAGTTGCACCTTGCTCGGTAGGAGAATTATTGTCTAGTGGTTCCCAGAGGGGTAGGTCTCTCATACTCGCTAGCTCCCTCTGAAGTCGACGGCGGTGGCCAACCTTAAAACCAAGATGACCAAGGTCTTTCCCCCTCGCCTTGGACAGACTGATCCAGTCAGTAAATCCATTTTTCTCAAGCACGTCGATGTATTGCCCCAGGCCGAGAGTTTGTAGGTTGCTGCGTATATGATTCTCGATGGGGAATGCCTTGATCGTATGCTGATGATGCGCAGCTAGACAATATAACAACTCTTAAGGGTGTTGGTTTCCTTAAAGAAGTGGACATCTGGCGAAAGTAAAGGAGCATAGTCTTCTACATTTTCCTCGCGCGGACAGACAAGCTTTTATTTATTCTATAGAGCGGACTATGTAGGGGTGTTCGATTTTGAATACTAGGAATTCGCCCATTTGCCATTATTCAATTGTGCGATTGACCGAATAGATCGTCGCTCGTCGAAAAATAATCACGGTACGACGCGCAGAGCAGCTTGCTGATTCGCTTTCCATTTCCTTTCAGCAATGTGGGGTCGACTACAAGACTCAGCATTATGACGTAGTGCTAATCGTGCCTGCTGAGGACGCGCTTTGCACATGCGCCTCCAGGGTAAAGTATAACGCGATCCATGTCAGAAAAGTGTCACTAAAAACTTGAGAGGAAATTAAAGGTGGTTATCACAAACGAGACAGTGGCGCAATCAGAACTGAAAGTAGATAGGACTAGAGAAATCCAAATGATAGATTGCTAGACAAGTTGAACATCAGTATCAAGTGATACTTTAGTTCATATATACCCGAGCATGGCTGCTTGTTGGTGAGCGTTCTCTGTGTATAGAGAGCTCGCTGTAGATCGGTCACGTGACATACACACCGTTTGGCATAGTCGCGTTTCATTGCTCTCATCAGCGAATTATGCCAAAGGAACATATACAGAACCGAGCAAAGGCCCTTCCTAGAGTCTAGATCTTAACAGTGATCCAGCCCACGATTTGTTCTCAAGTTGAGTTCTGTCCGGCCACTTTTGATAGTTCGAAACCGGGAACAAGTGAACGAGTATGCATTGCGTATAAAATTCGCGATTCGGTCCTCGTTAGGTGACTGTTTTGGTTTGCTTGGCGATGAGGAATGGGTAGCTTTTGCCCGACCGATGGCATTGCTGTAGAAGAAAGCAAGGAAGGCCGTCATGATTCTCGTTTATCGTCTGTCTGGAAGCAAATGGAGATTTCCGAAGTGTCGTGTAAAAAATGAAGACGTGTAGGATTTACCACCGGGAATTCAGCACAATGTCCGCCATTACATTGATGTGATAAAAGTATCAATAGTACTCAACCTACCCTTAGAGGCTATTCTGAGAGTGTGGTGGGCAACTCAGTTGCCTAATCGGGACATACCTAGGGTTTGCCTAAGTAGGTCGGCACAAAAAAAAAATTTCGGAACCATTGCGAAATTCTTGGGGACAGCGAGCCGATACACTATAAGATAGTCAATTCGTGTCCATTTGCCTGGTGGATACTACAAGAGATTGCCCAGATAGGAAAATCACATCGGATCTGCCTTTCGGCTCGGACAAATGCGTTCCGTACCGCTCATTCATTGCGTCCGCCACGCGCAGGTGAGTCCAGCAGAGAAGTAGTGACATGTTGCTTTGCGATTCGATTGGCTGACGCGTATACGTACCGCTCTAGGGATATCACAACCTGGGGCAAGAGTACTGGGGTCTCGTCGACCCCTTTCTGACTCCGCTCGGCATCAAGCAATGCGCTGACCTCGCTGATAGTCACTCAATGCAGTCACGCATCTCACAGGTCATAGCGTCACCCCTGACGCGAACCCTCCAAACGGCTTATCTTTCCTTTGGGGCCGTTCTAGGAAGCGACCGTTGCGCCCCCAATATCATTGCGCTTCCGGAGGCGCAAGAGACAACAGATCTCGTCAGCGACACCGGCCTAGACCCCGAATTGTTACGCCAGCGCTGCCATGAAAATCAATGGCCAGTAGATCTTAGCCTGGTGCACGATGGCTGGAACGACAAGCTGTCGTGCAAGTGGGCGCCAACCCGCGACGCACTCCGACAGCGAGCGAAGAAAGCGCGCCAGCTTATCTGGGCAGAGGTACAGCGATTGCATGACGCTGAGGTACGGAATCCCGAAATAATTCTGGTCACGCATGGCGGTTTTCTGCACTACTTTACCGATGATTGGGAGGGCAGTGGTGTTGAGCAAGGTGGGTTCAGCCTGAAGGGTGGGCAAGCAATCACTGACGACTTCCACAGCGATGAATAAAGGCCAAACGGAAAACATCACATGGGATATGCCCGGGACGGCATGGACCAACACAGAGGTCAGGACATATGAGATCATGCCTTATGGGAATGCGTCGGCACCGGACTACCAACTTCTCGAAACCGAGGAGAGCCGAAAGCGGCGGAGCAAGCCTGCGATTACTATCACTTAGAATGCTGTTTTCACGATCTGGCCCATGGTTGTGCTAGCTGCTTGCACCTATACTTAGTATTATAATCGTATATTTGGAATTCGGCGCTGTCGTGAAGTACTGTTGGGACAACCTTCGGTGTATAGACACAGAAGCAGAGTGCAAATGTTCTCGGAAGATACCATGAGCTGGAAATCAGTTTAAACCGTATTACTGTAAATCTAAGGCTAGATAACAATGAATGGTACATCATGCCTTGGGAAAACGCAAGATATTTTGCTGGCACACCACACTTTGGGACACTATCAACCATAGGGTGACTTGCACCCTCCATAAAGCAAGTGTCGACAGGGCCGCCTGCCATCAGTGTGTATTGACACCGCACAGATTGAGCAACTCGCGATTGATCTGGGGACCGTTGAACGTCTTTCGTTGATGGAGGTACATCAACACAACCGCGACGAAGATGCCAACAAGCACCACGGAGGAACTGTATGAACACGTTAGAACAAACCGAAAAAAACTTCAATGGAGCATACAGATAGGGTGTATGACTTACTAGTTCATAGAACCTAGTGTGATGGGCTTTGCGCCAGGAAAGCAGAAAAAGACGCCAGAGATTATGAGCCAAATGACCGAGAACCAATTGACAAAGTAGCCGTATCGACCAAGACTGAATTGGGATTTGGGTAACCTCAAGCGACCTTGCGTCGCCAAGATCCCCTGTGGTACTACGAAGGTGATGTTCAGCAGCACGATGGCAGTATTAATGATCGAGTTGAAGGCAGCGGTACTGGCGATGTAGAGGAGACCATATACAGCGCAGAATCCAGCAGATAAAATCGTTGTTCGAACAGGAAAGCCGAGCTTCGGGTGCACTTCTTTGAAGTAATTAGAAAAGGGCAAGCCATTCTGTAGCGAGAGTTTGTTAGAGTGTCTACCGTGTGAACTGAGAAACACTTACATCGCGAGCCAATGCCCAGGTAATACGACTGCTAGTGATCCACTGACTTGGGACGCATGCTGAAGATGGATTGTCAGCATACACCAGACAAGGCTGGAATACGTCGGTAATTGACTTACTATAGTATAGGAAAGTAAGTTGCGCTTGCAGAATTGTGGCAGCTGTCTTGCTACCTGTTGCCTGGTAGAAGACCTCCATGGCTGGCAGGAAGGACTTCTGGACAGCCTCGAGGTCCTTGATCGTGAAGCACATTGAAATAATCCAAGGAACGGCGGTCGAGATACCGATCAGCATCGTCAAATTGATAACTTGAGGTAGTCTCTTTCCTGGACGGGGTAGCTCTTCGACGATATGAGTGACAGCGCCTGCTCCGAAGAAGCAGTACTGCCCTACGCCAATGCTTAAGAGCCAGCTAACGCCACTTGGCCAGCCACTGATGTTTCGATTGCTGGTGATGAAAGATCCAGACTGATACTCTCCACGGCCCATGATGAGACATGTCATGATCACCGTGAGAAAGCCGATGATTGACAACAACATCGATGTCTGAGTGAGCGAATCAATATGCCGATGAGGAACGACAAACACCGGTACGACTGAAAATCATGTTAGCTCATATTCCACGGGACGTCTTAGAACCGTACACTTACGAGTCAGGATAATAACCAAAAGATAGCATAGGTATACCTGCCACTGGTTCGCGGCCAAATTTGGGTCCAGAAATGCAGCGATGCCGAAGGCTGATATGGCTGTGTAGATGGTGCCGGACGCCGTACCGACCCACCAAGCAACGATATTGATGACACCCACGACGTACGCTGCGAATTTCCGCGTCCTTTCGGGTGCGATGATGAATGTATAATGGAATGCTCCCTGCCTCACAGTTATTTGGTGATTTCTCGTTGGATTTGAAAGGCAGAACTTGCACCAGAAGATGGCATGGCAGACCCCAGTTCAGCTAGACCAAGGAGCACAATCCACTGCGTGACCGCTGAGCAAATAACCCCGAACACTGCAGACTGAGGGCCGCCATAACTCAGAACAATCCCAAAGCAGGAGGCATACGTGAGCCATGAATTTGTGATGCTTTTATATATGTATTAATTGCTGCAATGTTGCTCCGGCTGGAACGTAAGTCGAAACACTCACCTGACAGCCAATCCAGTAGCACCGAGCCATGTGAAAGAACGTTCCAAAGCCGATTCGTGACCTTGAGCTCGAAGGACAGCATCGTCGAGCTCCTCGAAACGAGCTGATTCATCCACACTTGTATTGTCCTCAACGTACGTCGAGCCATGGTCTTTCACATCTAGTGGCATTTTGGGATTGCTGGCAAGATAAAGAAGAAAGGGATAGTTGGGAATCAAAAAGTAAAGATGCCATAGAGGGCACCCTGAATATATCAAGAAAAGGGCAGTAGATCTGATAAGGACTAGTGTTGCTCTGTTAGTATCCGGCCACCCGGGCGGAATCAGAATTGACACGATAGGTTAAGCGGACCATCAGAAGGTCCGATATCTGGATGCGGGGAGGCTGCGGGGAAAGCCCCAAAGTGAATTACGCCCTTTACGGAAATCTTAGATCAGTTGGCCATCATCCCGCGATATCGTCATCCGCGGATGTAGTACGTCCAAAGAGCTGATCAGAATGGGCCAGAGATAAGCTCCAGATTGCAAAGGCCCACTCAAAGTTACGATAACTACTATACAAAAAAGAGATTGTGTAGATTAAGCCCACGTTGATAGCTTACTTGTACTGCTTTTGCGATCAAAGCTTGATAGGCAAACGACGGCGCCGTTGTGTGGTGACACAGTAGCCACGGGCCATTTCCTTTGTTCTAGGCGCTGGTTGAAACGCCACATACCTCCAACGCCTCGCGTAGGTGTCCGACATGTCTTCTTTAGGAAGGAGAGGCAGGTCCATGTCACAATAGTGTACTCGCCGGAAAGGAAGTTATCGCTACTGATACTATTCAATACAATCATAGCATATTTGAAACACGTCTTCCCTTCAACCATGACGGAGTTACGAAGTCCAGACCACGCTTCAACCACTCAGTATTGTCGATCGATGCGTCCGCATCGAAGCCGTGGTCGCCTGGTTGCAACTCTAAATGATGTCGTGCGAGAGGCCGTAATTTGACCATCTTATCTACGAAAAGCTGCGTCCCTTCACACGGAACAGCGGTATCGTCTTTACCATGGCATATGAACATGGGCGGCAGTTCATTTCCGCGACCCATGCCGTCGGCGTCAGTATCTGATTCGAGTCGACGCATCGGGAAGAGCCGTCTATCCTCGCTCCCCAAATACTTTAGATAGAGGCCATTTTGAACGATGGCGAATGAGAGAGCCAGGCGATCGGGCGGATCTGCCTCGGTGACATTACGAGCGCCATTTCCAGAAGCTTTCTCGAATTTGCTGACATGATCATGCACAATACTGAGGGATCTATTTGGTATGCCCAGGATGGGTTTTGGGTAGGCTGTTGTGTAAAAGGCCGATTCGGGATTGAGCAGTGGATACAGCGCAACTAAAGCAGTGATGTCCTTCGGATAGCTCAAGGCTAGCTGCACGGCAAGATAGCCTCCTGTGCAGGATAGATCAGTTAATAGTTTTGGTCAGAGCCTGTGCAGAGCCCTGATGGAATCAGAGCCACGTACCAGCACTCTCGCCTAGCACAAGCACCTGGTCGAGATCTGTTCGCATGGCTTTGTTACTCCCACTGGCAAGGATAGAGTCTACTCCCCCCTGCCGTAACCACGACCAGAAAGCATCCATATCGTCCACAATCTCGCTGCCTGTAGCCTCTGGCATCAGACGATAATTGGGGGACACAATGATGGCACCTGCGCGAATGGCGAGTTCCAGCACCCAGTCACTCAGCCACGGTGGGTATAGACTTGATCCGGTAACCTGATGCTACATCAGCCAGGCCTAGTTGCGAAACGGCGCTTTGAAGAAACCGCAGCGAGTTCCACTGACCAGATATCCACCATGTATGCGGACCAAGACTGGTCTCAGGCCGGTCGTTTGCGCTGATGACAATCCCTTGGGTACGAGAATATGTACCCTTATCTCGTCAAAGCCATTGGCAGATGTGTACCAGCCGGTGAAGACGCCGAAATCTCGCGAGAACTTGTCGTAAGTTGCGGCATTTAGTCCATCAATGACACGACCCCACACCTCGTCGGACATGACGGCCGTTGATTCGAACACCTCAGAACTTACGAAGACAGTCGCGCGCTGGGCGGATGTGATGAAGATTATGTAGCAATCCCTTTCATTCGACTCTTTTCATCGTAGAGGTTGTTGCTATACACCTCCCTTTCTGCTGATAAGTGGTCGGCTTTAGCGGGATATCCGATTACCCGATGCGGAAAGTGGGACCCTCGTCATCACATGTAGGCTGCACGCTTCATCGGCTAAAACATGGTCGGTGATTTGGAAAGCAAGAGCAAGCAAGAAAGTAGATGTTGCAGCTCAATGCAGAACATCGAACTTATCCCGACCTCATCACGCCATTGTTTAGCACGCGTTCGGGAACTGGTTGAATGTCCAGAAGAGGAAATGTCCCAATCTGTCCAAGACAACACAAAATCAGACCTAGCCAGAAATTGGAATGCTTGATCATCCAAGAGTGGGATCGTGAATTTGGCTGTCAATTTGTCAGTGATTCTGCCAAACCTGTCCTAGTATATGTGCATCCTATTTAAGACGTCGGCTTGAATTAGCTAAGTAGGAAATCTCCTGCTCTTCGGACCATACATAAAACCGCACGAGAATTGCTACCCCAAAGCTGTCGCAGGCTCTAAGAATAACCCTTTAACACCCGAATTCAACTCTTGAAACAACTTCAGCGTCTCTTACAAACCAAAAGTATTTGGCTCCACGAGGAGATAAATGGACGGAAGGAACGTTGTGGTGATCGGGTATGTGAAGCCGCAAGTCACTTCACCGATAATCCTCCTTGCTACGTGCGCAAGTGAAGATTTTCATTTCTAATTACAAGTGTTTGTAGTGCTGGTGTAGCGGGCCTCACCACCGCCTTGCTGCTGTCTCGCGATCCTAATGTCAACGTCGTGATCGCGGCGAAGCACATGCCTGGCGATTACGACATCGAATACGCCTCACCATGGGCAGGCGCCAATTACATGCCGTGAGACTCGATGATGTTTACCTGACTGAGAGGATTTTGCTAATATCATATAGAGTATCGGTGCGCGGCACAGAGGCGTCAAAATGGGATCGAGACACATGGGAGCGGCTGCAAGATCTTGCGAATAGCCACCCTGAGGCCGGCGTCCACTTTCAAGGTGTGTGAACTATGTAGCACAGTTGCACGAAGCGGACTGACAACTTCAGAATGCGTCATACACACTCGAAACAAGGATCTGAAAGGCGGTGGGGCAACATCGGATTGGTTTTCGGAGCTTCTCTCACCCAACCCGTGGTTCAAGGACGTGGTGCCCAACGTACGTACTCTTATAAACGCTCTAAACAACCAGGCCTGCTTACACTCATCACAGTTCCATTCACTGCCAAAGCATCAGCTCCGGCCCGGCTTTGACTCGGCAACCTCCTTTACCTCAGTCTGCATCAACACTGCCATCTACCTCCCCTGGCTCGTATCACAATGCCTCAAGAACGGCGTGAAGCTAAGGCGCGCAACATTCGACCATATTCTAGACGCTGCACGCCCCACTGAAGACATGCCGCACGTTGATGTTGTCGTCAACTGCGCCGGCCTAATGGCTTCGAAGCTAGGTGGCGTCGAGGACAAAACTGTCGTGCCCGCACGCGGGCAGATCGTCATTGTGCGCAACGAAGCGCCTGCCATGCTTAACGTTTCAAGCACTGAGGACGGTGAAGATGAGGCTTGCTATATCATGACTAGGGCTGCTGGTGGTGGTACTATCCTTGGTGGGACATATCAAAAAGGTAATACTGAATCTCAGGTTGATCCTAATCAAGCTATCCGAATTATGAAGCGGGCTGTGGCGATGTGTCCGGAGTTGACGGGTGGTAAGGGTATTGAACACCTTGATATTATTCGTCACGGCGTGGGCCTGAGACCCGTCAGAGAGAAGGGAACAAGAATTGAGAAGCAGCGCATTAATGGAGTATGGATTGTGCATAACTACGGCGCCGGCGGTGCAGGTTATCAGAACTCCTATGGCTGTGCGGAGGCCGCGGCTAAACTTGTTCGGGCAGCGCTCCAGCAAAGAGCCAGACTATGAGGTTTGTGTCTGTGGTTTTCCTGCTGTTTGCAATAATGGCTAACACTCTCTCAAGATTTAATTGATCGGAAGACCTCGAAACTGTGCAAAGTTGGTCAAGGTGTCGGTGGACAGACGAATTGGGCGCTCAAAGGGTTGACAGCTCAGCCAAAGAGAAAATGAATACCAGCTTTCTGGATACCAGGACCACCTTCTGTCTTCTGGGCAATGACTGTACCCCACCAAGGCATCTTGGAGCCGTCTGGAAGTCCAGCGGATGTGTCGACTTGTTCCCAGATCTCACTGAGAACAGCCGCAGCCGATGAGAACATCTGGTAACGGCTCTTGTCCGCCCACCACACGCAATAGCTGTGAGCAAATTCGCGCAACTCTGGAGCCGAGAGTTCGCTGCTGGCCCAGAAAATGGGGAGGAGGAGTTGTTTTTGTGTCTGAGACGAACGCCGGACCGCGCGGATGTGATTCATGGTCTCCCTCGCTGAATAAAGCAGCATGCGTCGAACACCGCATGCTCCACCGAATTTATGATGCGGAATCGAGGAATTGCTTGTAGCTCTACTATTGGACTGCCCGCTTGTTGCCGTCCAGAGTCGCGACGGCGCTTTTGGTGCTTTGGATGGTTTTGGACTCTGCTTGCTTCTATCTACCATGAACACACGGTAGATGTAGGTAAGAAGGCCATATCGCCACGCTTCAAGGCAGTGGTTGGTGTCGCATTGCCTGTTGACCACTTCTTCTTCTGCGCAGTGATCAAAGTTAGCTTCATCATCAATATCAACACAAAACCCGTCATTCCTTTGGGTCGCTGATTGCCTTCCATGTCCTTTGTAGGTCCCATCGTCCAAGATAAGTTCGCGAAGCTGCTTCTCAATGGCGTATACCGGACTAGGGTCAAACCTCAGCCACTTCATATTTTGTGCAATTTCCTGTTGGGCAGCTAATTGAGCCAGGTCCACGAGCAGCTTGAATAACACCGTCGGACAGCCGCTGAGGTCATAGAACGACCACTCATCCTGATGCTCGTGCCGGATGAGGTACTCATAGTAGGATGCGTCTATGACTAGGCCTTGCTTGGACACAAGAGCTAGTGTAGCATCCCACCTATTGCACATCTAGGTTAGTCATCACTGACACAGAAGACTTGCAGGAGAAATACCATAGTAACATCGCGACCTGCGACCGCACCCGCGGCTTCTGCAACGCGGCAACACCTCCCGCAGCCTCCAGCACCGTCACCGCCTGCATTAAATAGTATGTCCATGGCCCGGAGGCAGATAAAGTACACTTGTGCATTGTGTGAGCCAAGATCAAGATTGCCGGCTTCAAGCACAACCTACCTCTAGGACGAAATTTATCAATATAGAATCTAGCAAGTGGAGGGGCAAGCCTCCAGGATGAGTATTGGCGAGGGCTAGATTGAGTTCCTCACGTGCACGACTACGATGCTCACTGGCTTCTTTCGGCCAAGTGCTTGTCGTGTAATTCAGATGCTGGTAGGAAAGCGCCATTATGGAGTGGTATAAGAGTCTACTACTGCGAGAAGTGTCTCGTCGGCAGCGAAAGGGGTTTAGCTTCATATCGTGTGTGACTGGCAAGATGCAAAACTCAGATTCATCTATTCGTACACTTAGTAAACATATCTCGTAGTCTTGCTAGATAAATTCGAGGCCCGAATAGATGGCGGTGAACTTACACATATTCAAGAGCGTGTCATAAAATGGTTCCACTGATGGAGGGATGCAAAGAGGGAAGATTTGAGATGCAGCGGGGATCTGTGAAATCCTTGGGCCATGGTGCTGCTCTTGCAGCAGGTCTTGGAGTCCTTGAAACGTGGTGATCCCAATGGAGTTGTCCAATCCGGCGATTGAATCGTACGCAAAAGTCGACAATGCGTCTTCAGCTGGTGCAGCAGTCGAAACTGCGTTAACGTCTCCGTTCTGCGGTAAATTGAAGCAGTCGCCAACCCCAGTGTCACATGCAGATGAGTCAGATGCGTCCAAAGAACAAGCTCCTTCGACTAGCTCATCCCAGGAAAAATTGGTATCAAAGTCCGCGGGTGTCGCATCAGGGACAAAGTTGAGTCCGAACTGTGCGGCGAGGGTTGCCCCAACGGCTGTTGTGGGAGATGGTAGAGCATCGACACCGTCCACGTTGAATATGGCCTTATTTGGGGCAGAAGTCACAGCTTGCTCTTCACAGGTACGCTGCTCGTCTGACAATTCGGGAAGTTCAACTACAGTTGAGGGGACAACTGAATGTTCGGCTGCGGAGATATCTGTAGCGGTTTTCTGCGCGCGAGCAGCCTGGGCGGGCGGTTGACCGGTGACTTTGCGACGCTTTGTGGGCGGCTTAGTGACGAAGCGGAATTTCTTCTGGCAATTATTGGAATCTGTGTTGAATTGTGACCTCAAAGGCTGTGATACACCTGCTGTTGCCTCTTGGACTTTAATCGATGAAGCCCCGGACGCTGGAACGGATTGTGGAACTAACATCCTCCTATGATCCCATGAGAGAGGCGTGACGAAGCCCGGGCATTTCAGCCCTTTGGCAATGCATGCCGAACAGCAGGGCCGCGATCTATCACAGGCGATTCCACTGGTGGCGCATTTGTGGCAGTCGGTGCTTGCAAATGCAAGAGAGTTGGTTCGCCGAGGTTTGGGGTCCGAACTGTGGGTTGCTTCGACAACGATCGCCATCTGAGTGGCAGAAGTAGGAACTGTCCGATCAAGCTCTGGCATTGAAGAGTTCCCTCGAAGAGTTATGGTGAGAGATGGCGGTGCAGCTTCATGTACGAGGTCGTTGTGGTTGTCAACCTGCATAACCCCGCTCCACCGTACAAGCTAAGTAGATAGTGGCGCATCGGCTAACAATGCCACGGGGAGCGGAAGGAGCTTGTGTGGGGGACGGTGGAGCTGCGGATGGGCGAGCGAGCGCGGACACGTCCCTGTCTCTAATAGGCAGGCGAGATCCAAATATTGGACATGGTCTGGATGGTTGCAGACCGCTGAGGATCCTCCGACGTGCAGGCATCTAGATAGTATATATTTCTCTTGCGCTTCCACATACATTCCTAGTTGCAGAAACGAAAAACCGCACATTGGACATCTACAGACGACCTTGATCATGGCAGCTACACAGAAAGACAACGAGATCATCGAGCTCGCCCGGGGACTGAACCATACACCCTGGTGCGAGGAGTATGAGGAAATGATATCGGGCATGCTGTAAATATCCTACGGTCCTAATTAACTCTTTTTGACACCGGTACAGCTACAATCCAAACCACCCCAAGCTGGTAGAAGGCCGATGGCGGTGTCGCATTGCCGCAGAAGACTACAACAAATGGTCACCGCGCACGATCAAGCCAGCTCAGATCTTCGAGGAGCGCTTGAAACTGCTCGAAAACATTTTGGGAAAGGCTGGCGAAGGCTCCCTGATTGAGCCTCCCTTCAATCCCGACTATGGAAGCAACATCATCCTGGGAGACCAATGTTTCATTAATTTCAAGTGAGTTTCTCGCTATACCGATCGGAATCAAATGCGTCTAACTCCTGCAGCCTGACCGTTCTCGACACAAGCCTGGTCATTATTGGCGACCGAGTGCAAATGGGACCCAATGTGAGCATTTACACGGCCGGCCACGAGACGAGCATTCTGTCTCGGCGCAAATTTGTTGAATTTGGCCATCCCGTACGCATCGGCAACGACTGCTGGATTGGAGGCTGTGTCATCATCCTGCCTGGTGTGACCATTGGTGAAGGGTGTACTATTGGTGCTGGTTCGGTGGTGACCAAAGACATTCCCCCGTTCTCGGTGGCAGTGGGCTCGCCCTGCCGAGTGAAGAGGACGATACCATCTGCTGAAGAGGAAGAGAAGGATCCCCACAATCCTTACCGCAATATGAACAGGGATTTTTAGATCTGTGATAGATTGATTAACACTAGCATAATTCAAGGGTGAACCCATGTACCGTGTGGCAGGATGTACGTTACTCGCTGTGATGAGAAGAAGTACCTACATACTATCGATATGTAGTGTATCTAATTGAAGCATTTAAATGCAAGCGGTAAGGCCATTTTTAATGCAGGATAGCGCCTCCTCCCATAGAGCGATTGCTACGAAGCACCACCTTCACGAGAGCGGAATTCAGCTGGTATAGTGGCCAACCAACTCCTGATTTAAACCTTGTTGAAAATATATAGAGATTGCTAAGAGTACGGATATAACAATGATATCCGACAACAAAAGCTGAGCTGGTCAGCTATACACTGATGAATAAAAACATGCAAGCCCCTTGTCCCACCTTGTTGAACCGTGCAGATACCTATGGCGTCACTTGCACGCTTGGCATGTGACAAGCAGAATTCCGCCCATGCATGCTCGGGTCGAAATACCGGAGTTTGGGGTAGTCTACCAGAAGTGATGATGAGGGTACAGGAATTTCCCAATCAGGTAGGAGAGAATAGCGTTGGTGCTAGGTATGCGCGGAAGATCCCAGTGCTCCTACTGGCCTGCTGTGGCCGCCAACTATAGACGGAATTTAGCTTCGCGAGACAGCCCCGAGGTCATGCCTAGCACTACTGAGGTTATCACTGCAGACTCCGTCGAAACATTGGAAAGCAAAAAAAGCCCAGTAATGCATTGATTTCTCTCCGTTGCTCAACAGTCACCTGATAACAATTCCCCACGCCGGGCTCCACCCCCTCTCTTCCGTTCGCAACCACAGCTCAAACACCGCTAACCTCACGCATCTGCATACATGAACCCCTCAGCAACAATTTCCGCATGCGTTTCCGGCACGTTAATCTTGTTAACAATAACCGTCGCCCAAGTCGGCGTATGCCCCGGCCACCTCCTTTTGAACACACTCTGCATAACAGCCTCATCCTCGGCCCTCGTAATGTAACTAACAAACTTGTACGCCTGTCGGAGCCCTTTCGAGGCGCCGGCATCGCGAAACGCGGCGTCGAGACAGGTGAATATAGCGTCGAACTCGGCTTCGATACCGTTGGAGGTTACTAGGGCGCCTGTTTTAAGGTCCAGGGCTATATGGCCGGTTGTTACGAGGAGGGAGGTTTGGGGGGTTAGAGGAACTGTGGCCGTTGTGGCAAGGGAGGCGGGGATGAGGCAATCGCCGACTGGGCCGGGCATGTTGCGGTATTTGACTTCTAATGGTGCCATCGTTACTGTTTGCGGAGTTGAGACTGGCAAGAAGGAAGGGGTTGTGTGGATGTATGTGTTTGGACGTGAGGTTGTCTACCTATATAGATGAGAGTGTCGTACACTTATACGGAATGTTACCGCATGCTAGTATCATTGCTATGCCCTTTTGGAAGGTGAAAATGCGGCCAATTTCCTCGATCGGAAACACAACGGACGCCACTGAACAGGCACAAGCAATGAAACAATTCACCAAGTGAACAAGAACATCAATCCATTTATTATCTGATGCAGGCGGAACGTGCCTTGCTACTACGTAACTAATTACATATATGCGATATAGACTTATGCCATGTGAAGACCTCCACTAGCAGATAACGTGGCTCCCGTCGTCCACCGTGCATCCTCAGTGCAAAGGAAAGCAACAAGCGGCGCAATGTCATCCACCTCGGCAACTCGTGCAGCAGCAGGTGTTGAATCAATCAACGGCTGCATATCCTTCAAGAACTGCTCGTCGCTCTGGAACCATTGGTCTGCTATATGTCAGCGTCTGAATATATTCCTCATAGTGGTTATGGGAACGTACCAGTTGCAATGGGACCTGGGTTCACGGCGTTGACAGTGACGCCGTGCGATTGTCCCAATTCCTTGGCCCAGACACGGACAAACGACTCGTTGGCTGCCTTGGTTGCAGCGTACACGGTCTGACCAGCAACGCCCATACGAGCACCGGCGGAAGAGATGAACACGATGCGGCCGCCCTTGGGCAGATGGGGCACTGTCGCTTTAGTGAGGAACAATGGTGCCCTGACGTTGACATCGAAATGCGATGTGTAGAACTCGGGCGTGGTCTCTACCAAAGGTGCTTCGAGTCCTGCGGCGGCGCTGTCTGCGTGTCAGTTGTCGCTCATCCACTTGGCGAAATAGAAGAACTGTATTGCTCGCGTCGTGTTCGCTAAGACTTCGGAGAACGTACTTATGGATAAGAATGTCAATCTTCTTGTTGTCGCTAATCTCAAGCGCGGCATCAATGACCTTGGGAATATTATCGAGATTGGCGAGGTCAGCCTGGACGACTTTGGCCTTGGGACCGATCTTCCTGATCTTCCCAGCCACTTCTTCGGCACGCTTCCCGCTGCTCTCTGAAACGTAGTTGATGACCACGTTGGCTCCGCGCTTGGCGAGAAGTTCTGCAATACCAGCACCAAGTCCCCTGATCTCATGTCAGCTTCTGGCTTAGGAGGGTGTTTTGGATTTTTTTTGTAATAGAAAAGCTCACCTGGAAGCTCCGGTGACGATGGCGGTCTTGCCTTTCAAAGACAAACCGCTGAAGTCTTGTGATTGTGACATGTTCACTGCTATATGATGAAAAATCAGCTGGTTTTGACTTGTAGACTGCTGTTCTTGAGATGATGACGACAGTTTTTCTGGCAACGCATTGAAATATGTATTCGGCTCCAATACAGAACCAATTATTCACGCATATGCTCCCATGCAGAGGTCTATGATTGCATGCGGATCTCTGAATAGGCTCTGCACAATTGCCTGATTAGGAAACCGAGAACACGAATACCTCCTTTCCCGAAGTGTAAACCCCACCACATCCTTGCTTAGCCTAACTGCCTAGTTTCCCCGCTTCCCTCGATCCATCCTGTAACAATTCCTGGTAGATGATGATCTCGACCTCATCCATCACGCTCAGAACTTGGGCATCTGCGTGACAACCAATTAGCACGTGACATGTAGGAGGCACGCTGCAATCTGTGATGGCCAGCTATACTACTCACCTCCATAAGGTAGAATCTGGGTGGCAAAGATCCCCCCAACGCCATTCTTGCGGTCCGCGAACCAGAAGAGATTCGGCAGTCCTTCCCACGACGCTGTTCCAGCTGCTCTTCCCGACGGACTCTTCTGGTGATTGAGCGAGAACGTTAAACCCCAGCCCTCTGTCGAGCCTTCGGGAGCTGGCATCAAAGGCGTTGCGTTAGCGAGGTCTGGGCGTACACACGGTGTATATTCGTTGCAGTCGCGCGGTAGGTCAGGTATTTGGTCGGTGAACATCTCTATGTAGATATCAATAAGAGTGCTCTGAACTAATGATAACATGATATTTACTTACCATCAACTGTTTCTGATTTCAGTAATCTAATGCCTCGTTCTAGACATGTGCCATTATTCAGTAATACTGCGATGAGTTCTATAGCAGTCAGCTTATTGGGAGAGCAAATCATCGTTGAACTGCGACTTACTGCACATTTCAGTAGGCTGCCCAAATAGGCCAGCACCAGCCATGCAGAATTTTGCGTGATCTTGATCGTTGCTCACCAGCGGGTAGCGGTAGACATGATCTCGCAGGCTCAAGCTGCCATTTGGTGCCCGTTGATGCATGTAGGCAAGTCTTTTGATGGCGGCCTGATCCGGAAAGAAAGTGAAGCTGTTTATCTGAAGTGGCTTGAATATGGCTTTTCGAAAATGCACTTCGAGTGAAGTTCCTACGATACGCTCGATAATTACGCCAACCCAGTCGATCGATGTTCCGTACTGAAATTTGGTCCCAGGCTGATTGACCAACGGCCGCGAGAGAACATCGGCCTTAAGGCCTGAGAAGTCGTCGAGGCCGACTGGTCGGGCCCACTCGCTATATCTTGTGTCTTCGAAAGCATATCCAAAGCCCGCTGGGAAAGTACAAGTCAATGATATGATCAAACCCCCAAGTAATGCACATACCTGTATGATTGAGCAACATGCGCAGTGTAATGGCTCTCTCCTTGGGTCGCAGCACGAGGGATCGATCCTCACAGCGGGTGAGAACCTGCACATCCACCAACTCTGGCGCCCATTTTGCTACATCCTCAGCGCTATCCAATCTTATCTTTTCTTCTTCCACAAGCTGCATACATGCGACTCCCGTGACAAGTTTCGTGAATGATGCCATGTAGAATATTGTGTCCAGAGTCATCGGTTTGTTAGTCCCCAAGCCCCGCTCTCCAGTAGCATGCTCGATCAGCGTCTCGCCATCAGATTTCACGCTCATATACACAAGGCCTGGAATTCGAGATGCATCACCGTTTGTGGCAGCGTCAAGTCGACTCCGTATCTGTGCTTGGATTTTTGATGCGAACATCGTTGACAAGAAGTTGGACTGCTCCTGCAGATTGCGTACTTACGATTAGAGATTTAACTTTATGCGAGAACTTTAGGGAGAGCTATCGGCATTGATGGTTCTTATATTCAGCCTCTCTAGCGGCTTGGCTCCGACAATTTATTTTCACCAAATGTCATGATTAGTCCCTGCGCCCACTACTGTTCTCCCGTCGTTAGAGCAGCACAATGACAATGCTGTTAGTAACCTCAACTACAGACCAGTAGCTCTAGATTGTTGTTGCATTAATTGATTTTCTATCTTTCGATGTAGACAAGTAAAGCTCTTGGAGAAGAGAATTTAGTCAAAGGAATTTTCATGGTAACACACGGTTTGCGTGAGGTGGCACAGATATATACATTGAGGTGCAGAGCTACTACTTTAAAGAGTGGACAAATCAAGAAATCTAAGCAAGATGCAATCCCTAAAGATTGGCCTTCTGCGCATCTTCGTACTTTACAGTAAAGCTGAATTTATCATCCCAGTGCATCTCCCAGTAGGTATCCCAGATCTTTTTCGTTATGGGCCCAAGTTTTCCCCCATTTACAGGCTGCCCATCGAGAGTTGTGATGGGCATGATACCGCCTGCAGTGGTGCACATGAAGATTTCGTCGGCATGGTAGACGTCGTTGACTGGGACGTACTGGACGCGGGTTTCGAGACCGTTGATCGTCGCAGCGTCGATTACGCTCTTGCGCGTAATGCCTTGGAGAACACCTCGGTCAGGGGTATACAGGACGCCATCCTTGACGAGGACGATGTTGAAACCAGAACCCTCAGTCAGGTTCGCATCGCCATCAGTGAGGAATGGGTAGGTGGCACCTCGATCTTGAGCCTCGAACAGTCCGCGAGTCAAGTCGCCCCATTGCAGATTCTTGATGGTAGGATCGATGGAACCAGGGGAGATGCGTCGCACAGTCCGGGCGACAACGGCACTGCCACCGTGTGGGAGAACATCAGGCTCCATGACCCAAACATACGGCTGGACAAACATGTAGAGGTTATTCTTGATCTCGTCTGGGCGTGATCCACGCACTCCCTTCAGGCCGCGTGTGATAATGATCTCGACGAAGGCATCCCGAATGCCGCTCTTAGCCACCATTTCGATGAGTATTCTTCGAATTTCTTGCTTGGGCAAGGGAAATTGCAGCCTCATCTTGGCCACACTCTTCTCCAGGCGGTCGAGGTGATCGTCGAGACGGAAGTACCGCCCGTCCCAGACTGAAGGGACGTCGTATGTAAGATCGCTGTGCATGAATCCCTGGTCTAGTAGAGGGATGCGTGCTTCGTGGAGTGGTGTGTACTGGCCCTCGACCCAGGCAATGCCGCGAGCGAAGGGGTTGGTGCTAGCCTCCAGGACTCTTTGCCTGGCGGCATAGTCACCGAGGACCTTCTCCATGGTTGTCATTTTCGTGAGTTGGTGCAGGAGTGTATCGAAAAAAAAGTCAGAGGGCGAAGATAGACGTTTTAAGGCGTGTAACGGCTGAGCACGGTGCTCCAGACAATAAATACTGGTTCTCCTCACTTCAGTCTGGCATGAGGACTTGACACCTCCGCATCAGGATGTAGAAGGACAGAATGCCCGCTCTCTGGTGCAAACAGAGATGTACTCGATTGGGCCTAGCGTGCCATAATCCAAGTTCCACTTGCCTAAAGAGGCAATAATTTTAGGTCGCATAAACTTGCCGATCGCAGCCGACGACTGCCCGCATCGCTCTTTACAGAAATTGTGAATTCCCTCGATCTGACATCGAGCTGATGTAAGTCAGCGTTGCTGGTCTTGCTATAACTCGTGGCAAGAGGATCTGGCTGTGAGGCCTGAGCACAATCGTGCGCCAACAGCAAAATGGACAACACCTCTGACGGATACAGCTGGACTCAGGCTACCGGGACAATGAAAGGGGGGATGAAATGCAAAGGCGTCGTGTCTCGCGCACGCCACGTGACAAAGGGCAGCTTTGATGTAATAGTCATCGGTGCTGGCTATGCAGGGCTTGCCGCCGCTCGAGATCTGACGACAAGCGGTAAGTTAAAAATAGTTGAAGAGTGTGAAATCAGCATACTAAACTCTTCGTAGGCCGCTCGGTGCTCCTTCTTGAGGCACGCGATCGCGTTGGCGGCCGAACGTACACCGTCGAAGATGACGATGGTAAACTCTCAACAGCCGCATGGGTGTTAATATTACCTGACAGCAGACAGGCTTCTTGTTCGAGATGGGAGGCACGTGGGTGACGCACCATTTCGCCTACATGTTGAAGGAGATGACTCGATATCAAATGGATCGGGATCTGATCATCACGCATCATCCAGGCTATGAAAAGGATTACTATACAATCAACGTCCCTGGTTTGTCCACCTGTGACGGCTTTGTGGTCCTTCTATGCCGCTCATTTGCTGATCTAACTGTCTTAGGTGCCAAACCTCGACATCTAAGTCATGAAGAAGCCGGCAAGATTACAGCACATGCATGGGACATCTTCATAGATGTTGATGGAAATCTAGGCCGCGACATCTGTCCTTTGCCGCACGCGCAGCTCAATAATATTAGGGTCGATCGAAAAGAAGTGGAGAAGATGGACAAGCTATCCTGTAAAGACCGCCTAGACCAGATTCAGCATCTGCTGACCCCAGAAGAGAGGGGCGTGTTGTCTGCTGTGCTTGTCCACATTTCAGGGGGCAACTTGGAGAATTCAAGTTTGTGGGATATGATCCGTTCGCAATCACTCTTGGTAAACTCCTCGCTGAACTTTGGAGATATCTGGACCACATACAAGCTTCGTCAAGGCCAATCCGCTTTGGCGCGCGCAATGTTCGACGAGGCGGTTGATTTCAACCTCGAATACACTTTCAACACCAAAGTAACATCTATTGCTGAAGATACCAACAGCAAGCAGGGGTCAGTCACAGTCACCACGGCAAAGGGCGAGTCGTTCATCGCACACCGCGTCGTCTGCACCGTACCCCTAAATGTTCTTAAAACTATCCACTTCAGCCCTCCCCTGTCGCCCAAACGCCAGGAAGCCATCAATATTGGTCATATAAACTTCATGTCCAAGATCCATGCCGTCGTTGAAGGCTCCGAACTCACATCCTGGAGTGGCATGCGAACCCCTGGCCACCTGCTGTTCGGATACGGCGACGGTGTAACCCCTAGAGGCGATGCTCACCTGGTTGGCTTCGGCGCTGACGAGCGCGCCAGCTTTGTTCCTGAGAAGGAGCCAGAGAAAGTCGTGGCCGCGTTCAACGCGTTGCATCCTATGAAGCTGAAAAAGACAGTAGGTCCCATTTTGAACCAGGACTACGTACGATGAGAGAAGAACCCCTACTGACTACTACATCCCAGGTCTTCCATAATTGGTGCACAGATCCCTACTCTCAAGGAGGTCCAGCGTGGTGGCCTCCAGAGTTCATGAGCAAGTACCAAGACGAGCTACAGAGCCGTCATGGATCTATATTTTTTGCTTCTGGTGACTGGGCACATGGCTGGCGCGCATCGATTGACGGTGCCCTTGAACAAGGTGCTCTGAATGGTATACAAATCCTGCGCGAGCTTCATGAAGTTGACAAGGTTGCGAAAATGATGGCGGCTGCCCGCATATAAATGTCAACTTTGTCTTCTTCCAACTGAATCTGTTCTCTAATCATCTGCAAAAAAATATATTGCTAAATTCAAAATTGAAATACATTTTTATTTCGCGTGTAAGGTCAGGAATGATGTAGCGTACCATATAACATACCTCGCGAAGCGCGTAAGAGAGCTCTCGAGCGTCTTCCGGATAGTTTCTCTCAAGAGAAATAAAGCAATTCGAGGTTAGAATATATCATTATTATATGTAATAACTACCTTTAAACACGAGCTCTGCTTTATAAAATATCTCTGTAAGTTACATTTTTTTTATTGCTTTGAATAGTGCTGTGTTGTTTGCCCAGCCTTCCAACCTAATGTTTCTCTTTAAACTGGTCCTTATATGACTGAGCTTGATATGTCTCACTTGGCAATCACAATGCTATTCTTACATCGCGATCTAACATGTCCGACATACGGGTTAATTATGAAGGTAGGATATACGGGTAGGGTTAGGAAATTTCGAAGAATAAAAATTTAACTTTAAAGTATTATCCCAGGGCGGTAATTGGTACGTTAGAACATACTATTTTTTTTATTAGTAATAAGGTATACGTATATAGCGTGAGTATTAGAGAATACCCTATATATACTTTTAAATTTTAGGAAAAGGTACTAATAATATTCTATAGTCTAATTTATACTAAATTTAAATATATTATTGTTGTGCGCAGGTAATCGTCGAGCATTTTTGGGAAAGTCTGTTGTTCTATTGAGCTGCTCATGCGAGCTTCCTAAATAACTATGGAGAATAGGGGGATCACGTGAGAGCTCTCCGAGCTGAGCTTTTCTGCGACAATTATTTAGTATATTAAGTTATATAACCTATATAATTTATATTATAATAACTCCATCACCGCATTTGGGGTCTGGGTGTTAAGACTTGACTTGGGTGTTAAGGCTTAGGGTTGGTTCTCCGGGATGGCTGTATCCGAGGTGCAGTGATAAGGCTTTTCACGGGGGGTAAAGCAGAAGAGTATGTTCAAGTAGAAACTGTAGAATTGAACACAATGGTCTCTAAGAGCCCTTTGTCTATTAATTATATATATGTAGTGGTCACTGTGACTTGGTGACCTGGGTCACGTGGTCTTGTATCACGTGACCGGGTATGAGGTAGTAAGCGTGCTCATACCAGTGCGGGGCTGAATCCATTGGCCCTGGGCTTCCTGGATCCTAACAATTATATAATATAAGTTTAAACTAATATAGTAGAGTAATTATAGTTATCTCTAGAAGTAATTAAGAAATTATAACTATTAGAAGAGCTATAATTTTTTAAGACCTTCTTCTCTTTTCTCTTCTATCTACTATTTTTTAATAGGCTTCTTTTTATTTTCTTTATAGTAATATAAAATTTATACTTTAAAAAAGTTTCTAAATTTCTATATTGTCTTTTTTTTTTAAGCCTAATCTT
>JAQGEP010000370.1:2129-31723 GCA_028476805.1 Acrocalymma vagum
AATTGTATAATATTTAAAGTTCTATTATATAATAATTAAAGTTACACTATATTATAGTATAATATATAATTAGCTAAAAGTATTTGGAATAAGTATTTGGAATTATTTTGTAGGATATAATTACTTACAAAAGCTTAGTGGCTTGGCAATAAATTGTACATAAATATAGCTCTTATCTCTCCTAGAAGGAAGATACAACTCATCACTCATTTACTCTTTTAATTAAATTACATTCTTATCTAATATATATTACCCTACTAAGCCTATTAAGGCTAGTCTTGTTTCTATATTTAGTATATTACCTTCCTTTTATATCCTATAAATAGGACCACGCTAGCCTATTTAGGTTAGACTTTTTATTATTATATAAGCGTACCGCTGCCACTATAACCTTTCTTACAGTTTAGAGTTTAGAGTATATCTATAGGTTATAGGACCTAACTAGTCCCTATTAGGGGCTGAGCACTTCCTATAGGGGTCCCGGACTGTAATAGGTGTTACATAGTAAATTTAGTATTTCTTTAACTTGGCATAACTGCGGGTAGCTAAACTAGTAGACTTAGCGGTCGGAGGTTTAGAAAAAATTGCCAACTATTGAGCTCTAGGAATACTCGAATGCAGACGCAAAGAATTTTAGTGTATAGGCAGTAAGCCGAGCGCATGCGCGTGCATGCGATGTTAGCCGAGTAGCTGGTGGCTGCCAAGAGCCCCGCGCTAGTAGGCGTACACCACATTCTCGCAGTATATTGAGTACTTATGTGCCGAAAATCTTTCACCTAAAAAAAAAGCTTCAACATGTCGCGACTAATTACTTACTATCCCTTGCCCCGTGAGAAAGTACCGTACACGGACCACCCCAAATCTGACCAATCAATCAGTTAGATTTCTGCTGCACTCACGTGAATCGCACATGAGAACATGTAAATCGAGACGTCGGAGCTAAACCCAATTGGTAGATCTCTAGGTGGTCCGTGTACGGTACTTTCTCACGGGGCAACGGATAGGGAAGCAACATAGGCGCACTTGATGGGTAAGTAGTGTTTAAGATTTCTTTTACGCTGTTATGGACCTAGATTTACTATGTGTTACGATGGAATGCTTAAAATGTCTTTTTGCTGTGTCCTACGGCTGTTTTTTGCTAGGTGCGCTGTAGGTGGGTGCGATCAATACGGTGCATTACGGTAAGCACTCTGCGATGCTGTGGATTCGGCCAGCGATGATGTGATGGAGAGAGCCCATGCTCATTTCTGAGCTGGCAGGCATAATGACCATAGCGCCCCGATGCCCAAGGATACCTGTTCAGCATGCAGGCTGTTGACGTCTTCTGCTTCTTCTATGCCGGGGTTTGCCGTGATAGTGTGGCTACCCAGAGATTCCGTATCGAAGCAGGTGTTGCCCCTAATGTGCCTGGCGTCGTTCTAACAATTGCAAACTATCGCAGGCGACTGCACAAAGACGGAATCTTGTTGATTTATTCGCCTCACACGGCGACCCAACTCTTTACAGTGATGAGATGAATCCTATCAGGTTTCCAGTTGTGACACTTATCACACCATTGCGGTCGGCCGCGAATTATTTTGGGTCGATTTGCTGGGGCCACGCAGGCTTTTGGCTGCCAGCCCTTCTGGGCAATAATTCTGCCGGTCCATCATTATCATCTGGCAGGGGATAGTGTCCAATGTCGGGGCGGCCGAAGGCAATGAATGCGCGCCTCCTCATCGACTTACATAGCTGGTTTGCCTTACCTGGGGCAAGGGGCGCGCCGCATACGAAACGATTGTGTTGCCCTCTCAAGATGGTGTTGAACCTGAATGGGGCACCGTGAGAAAAACTGCAAACTACGCTATGGTTATTACCACTGGTATCTGCTTTGATGCAATATCCAAATCGCTCCTGACCGTCTCCCACGGGCCGTAATATGCTGCCTGGCGTTGGAGAATTTGGGGAGGAGGGGGGTTGGGGTCCACAGCGGACTTTGTTGCGCAGCCTGCGGAGCATGTGTGCCCTCCTGTGTCCTCCTACCTGAGGTCCTCCGGTGCACCTTGACGGCCAGGGACACTGTCCACCGTCCTTCAGGAACAGGCTCACAGTGCGAATACGAATGATTTTGCTCTGACACCCCGGCTGATCACGGCCCAATCTTGCGGGCACAAGCTTGTGGCGTGGTCTGAAGGTGCAACTATCCTGCAGGTGATTACCACATTATTGCTGGCCGAATCAACGACGCAGAAGACGCTTCAAGGCGCAACCTGCCTGTAAAGCCATGCAATATCAAAGAGGGTGTGCCCCACGGTCGATTTGCAAGGCGCCTGAGAACTGTCAAGAGGGCACTTGATGTGTGACCAATCATCAACAGGTGCGGTCCATACTCGCACCTGCGAAAACCAAATCGCCAGCCGCAAAAAGCTCTTACAAGTACACTCGATCGCCCTTGTGCCCCATGAGCCCTCCTCTCCAATCCTTCTTGGGCGCTCTTATTCGAGTTTTTTACTTTGAGTACACTTTTGGAATCTTCGCTTTAAATTCTCGTTGACTCGGCACAACAACGCCCTCTTACCGCCCTTTCTTTTATTTTCTATTGCTGTCGACACTCTGCGAGTTGATATGGCTTTGGCAGAGCCCCAACTTGGTCGTCAATGTGGGAAGACATCGCTTTTCTTTTCGCCCTTCGCCCTTCACCCTTCACATGAAGGTGACGTTTCCTTTACGGTAAGCAGACACCACGATATGCGAAATTACTTTTGCTGGCAAATGAATGGAAATATCAAAGAAATAATCGATTGGAACTCAAATACAGGCTATTCTCTAGACACCCAAACCGCCTTCATGCCGCCCGACAATATTCATTTGCAAACCGACCACTCCATCCCGCTGCTGCCCTGATTCCTCCCATCCCTTTCAAAGAACATTGCTAACTTCTTGTTACAAGTCTTAGTATTCATAACAGCTAGGAACTGTGGACGACGCTGGCCCATCGCCTCCATCCTACCGCTGACTATTCCGCTCTTTAGATAACTCTTCTGTCCATTCGCTCCGCTCATTGGCGACGTGGGCATCGACTTCATTACTATGGCTGGCATAATTCTCACCAGATGTCCTCGGCATGCTACTCTGCTGAACCTCTAATGTCGATGCCGGCCATGTTCGATTACCTGTGCCATACCTCACCTTGTCGCGCCATGGTCCATGGTCGGTACCAGTTGGCCATGGGCAGCTCACACGGCGCCCAGCTGGAAACAGGACAGGGCTGGGATACCTCACGGCCGCACTGACATCGGCCATTGTGCCTATGTTATGACATCAGCACACATCGACACAATAACTATAAAATACATAACTGTCTCACCTTGCGGTTCGCTCGCCAAGTGCGCCGCATGAAACTCAGACTCAAACTCAGAACCATCAATGTCAGATCGGACTATATGGCTGCATCAGCTCAGGTCACTAAGAATAAAAGACTGCGTCCTGTCGCTCAAGCTTAAGTGCCCTTGCTTGTGGGTTGATTTGGCACTACATGTCACCGGAGGCTCGCAATGAATGGACGACCTCTGGGCTGTCTCAACGTAGTTAATCTACTCAACACGTAAGAAAAAAAGCTTACATGATAGAACCCGGCGACGCTTCCTGAAGTAGGCTGCAAGCATTATTACTGCGATGAGTGAGGCTGGAATCGCGACGACCAATGCCACCAACTCCACGCTGTCTCCTGCCGACAAGCTACCCTTAGTGGATCGTGCCTTGACCTCCGCTACCACACCTGGAGGGATTTAATATCAGAGGAAATGTGGTCATCATACAGGAGAAGCATGAAATGGGCCTTCGACCCAAGCCTCTACCTGCGCGAGGGGCTCTTACCAGGAGTACCGAAATGAGACCCAATCGCCACTACCATTCTTTATCGAGCCAAAGATATTGTTGCAATTTCTTGCTATCGCAGCGGTAAAACAAATATCGAAGGACTTGTTATTCTTTGTTGAAGTGGAAGCTCACCAAGGTCGAAGGGTATCTGACGCTGTCCAGTTCCAAGGAGGAGGCAATGCTGCCCGTGGGAAGCCGTGCTGCTCTGCGTGGACCGCTTCATCCGGATTGGCCAGACTTTAGCATTCACGATTACAGCCGTTCTAAGGCGGCATCTTGGGCCTCGTCGACGCCGTCTTCCATACTCCCCCGGATGGATGCTGAAGTCCCTCGTTTCCTGTCCAGCGTGAGCAGGCCTACAAGTCCGGAGAATCTAGTCTCTCTAGACCAGTTCCTGCTAGAGTAAACCTTCGTCGATTCTTTTTCCAATACCGCAGAGTTCAATTTCTTAGGATGTCAGTTTTTGCGATTCTACAATCGAGATTACTGCGATGTGCGAGACTGCACTGCTGCATTGCTCGATTCTGCCCCATCAACTTTGACAACCGGACCAGTCGGAGCCATCATGTACACGAATTTTGACCTCGCTCAAAATCAACTATCCGGGTCTAGTTGCTCCCAATGTCTCAGACGCTTTCGATACTTCTGCATCGATCAATTGCAGATACGAACCTCCAGCCAGCCTTGCCCGACAAATTCAATAAATGCCATGCAGCCAAATCAACAAAAACAACCTTGTAAACAACATCACCGTGCATAAACAAAGCATGTAAATCAAGGACGAGTTCGCCTTGTTGCCTCAGGAACCTGTGTTGTTGTAGTTGCCCTGTTTCCTTCCCAATCACCAGTACCATACTGTCCCTCATCTAGGGGTCTTCAGCTGTGGCTTGCCATGGCGACCCACTGACTGGATGCCAGCTTGCCAGCGCGCAATGGTTTAACGAGAAATCGCGCACATTCCGGTGAAGGAAAAATTTTCGTTGCAGAATGCTTTGATGCAGAAGTAGGTGGCGAGACGTAAGCTATCACCTTGCAGATGCAGATGAAGGACTTCTCGCGTATTTTTTTGAGAGGAGGCTGCGAATGATGTAACGACACGCATGCAGTGATGATAAGCTCTTCCGTTGGTAATGTCTTTGGAATTATAGGGTGGGTTTCTTATCTTGTTGTTGTGGGATAACGACTTCACGTAAAAAATTCAGCCTTGCATACAGCCCAGGATCGGGTTTTGTGTATGCGTGGAAAAGTATGAGCGATTCTCTGTTTCCCTCACTTGGCTGATTCGGAGGTAATGACTATTGATGACGCTGCGCTCAAAGGGCAATGCCATTCTGAACCTTGTTTGCTTTGTAGCCTGGGAATACTCCGATATCTCCGCTGATTACGTTCTCAGTGCAACGACATGTGCCCTCTTCCTGTCGCTCAGGTACCATCAACTACACCCGGAGTACATATACAGTTGCACTGCAGATCTGAGCAGACGACAGAATCCCTACATTCTCCTCACCATGGTTGATATCGAGAATCATGAGGATTCGCCGCAAGAACTCGCTAAGACGCCACTTGTGAGTGACTTCACTATCATTCTTTTCTTATGCAACTGGCCGAGATTACGGTGAGAAGTTTTCTTTCGGAGAGTATTTGGGATAACATTCATCTATCATCGAAGGTCAAGGTAAAAAACAAGCCATTACAAGGAATTGATTTCTAGATGTATAGTAGCCTTAGTCGAGTAACTCAATCCTCTTTGTAAATTTGAACACAGATGTCAACGCAATGTACCTATACAAGTAACCAATAGTAGCAGTAATTTGACTCGCCGCAAATATATCCCCGCTTGAAAAATTCGTTCATGCAAAAAAGTATAGATTTGAGAAGATTTTAATAATTACACGCTCCTTCAGGATCTATCGTTCATTTTCTACTTTGAAAAAGGTCTTTTGGAAACATGAATTCTTGGATCCCCGCCCAACGCTATCAAGATCTGCGCCTTTTCTCGAGCCTTTGAGGTTTCTGTGCAGTCCTTAGAAATTGTATACTTGAATTGCATTTTCGCAGATTTGACTCCGCGTTCTGGTTTCGTGATCCGCGCATGTTTCGTCGATTTGTCCAGTTCCCTGCGAGGTAGACTGTTGCGGAAAGTGAGAGAGTGCGATAGGGACGGTGATGATATGTGCGTAACCCGCGGCAACCTAACCCGCAAAGACTTTTCTTGCTGCGAAGTATAAGGCTGCAGAGACTTCGCATGACTCTTTCTATCTTGTGGGCTCAGGTCCTTTTTATGCGTGCTGGGCTGAAACTCGACCGCCTGGGACATCTGGATGGCTTGGCACAGGGTAAGGAAATCCACTTGGATATCGCCGATTTTTTGCAATCCTTCATCGATTCCAGTCCGGTTCAGGTTTCTTACTCGTTCTACGAGTGTTTCACGGATTGCTTCTGGTTTCCGCGAGGGTATTGCACCAAGGAAGTATGATGCCAGTCTCTTTGCCGACTTGGGAAGATCCTCTCCTAGGGCATTACTGTCTGATTCAATGATTTCTTTTGCCTTCCTGATTGCCAAATTGTGGATGTGCTGTGGGACCTCTGGATCGGTCTCTGGTCTTGTCCCAGCGTTTTGATGAGTCCCATTCATGTTCGTTGAAAATTAATGGCAGCGACGTCCTTGAAAAATTCGTGGACGGTTTCCGAGCTCAATGCAAGATCAAGGCGTGGTCGAGTTACTGCCTGCTGTTGCGGCGGCCGCGGGTGGGGACAATTCGTCTAGGTAATGTATTGATGAGCGGGTAGTTGGTACCTAACAGAATATCCTACTCGTGGAGAAAACTAGGTACAGAGCGCACCGGTCTTCTCAAAGTCAGGTTGTGTGAAGCCGTTATCGGGGCATTTGTTGTGAAGAATAATGGGTATACTGCTACCAAGCTTAGAGCGTCGGCATGATTGATGCGCAGAGCCTCATGAAATTGGGTGACATGGGTGGTAATTCTTCTTTATAGTAGAACGTAGAGCGACCCTCCAGGTACCTTGGTTAACAGTTCTGAATAGTTCATTTGAAATGAATTATCTCTGAATTCTACATATGTCAGACTACGCTACTAGTGTGACTGATCACTTTATGACCTTTCCTTGTATGAGCATTCCTGCGCCTCTGACCGCCATTCCACCAGCTCTTGATTGCGGCGTCACTACGACCTGGTAGTCGTCGTGCAATTTCTGCCCACCTCTTACCTATACTCGCGACCAGTTCCTCAATCAACTCGCCCTCCTCTGCAGTGATCGGGCTATGGTTAAGTCAAGGCTTCCGACTCTGGTGATATCGCTCTCGGCATTGCTTCGGAGATCTTGAACCAATCTCATTTGAAATGCGGACCCAGTTATAAGGCCCATTGCGAGCGATCACGTTGCTCAGCAAGAAGTCCTCGTACTGCGACCAAGGCCCGCGACGGTGAGAAAACGTTTTGTACGGTTTGCGAAGTGTGTTAATAGGCGTAGGAGGCCTAGTTTCTGCTGTGGCTGTCGGCTGGTATTCAGTCATACTAATTTGATCATTTTGTGGATCTCGTTTACCCTCTAGCTTCAGGTGACGTCCACCAGCTTTTCGTAACAGGGGACCGCGGTCAAGTCCACCCGATCTAAAAATTTGTCAGCACCATACGAAGAGCAATATGATGAATAGTTAGCGATCTTACCGGAAGTTGACATTCTTCTCTTTAAAGAGAATTTTACTATTAACTCTACTCAGTGCTCTGATGCAATGTGCTCTCTCTTGGGCTTTCTTGTCTGCTGTATGATCTGAGGAAACTGTATGGTTGAAATGCATCTTTGGCTGCTTTTCTGATCCTACGAGAGAATCATCCTTGCCAGGACTAGCGGAATTGTACTTGGTAGCACTGCCCTCGGAGTGCCGTTGGACTAATCCTGCCTTTATCTGCGCAGGTTGGGCATTCGGATTCATCGTCTGGTCCTCAACAAGGTTGTTGCGGAAAGCATTGTTCTGTTTGATCCTAGGACCCATTATAGAACGTGGTGAAAGGCTATATGATTGCAATATCTGCCTTTCTTGTCTTACCGCGGCAAACCGGTCAGCTCCCGGATGAGTGGGGTGTTGCGACACCATGTTCGGAAATTTGTTCGCAGGGGGAAGATAGTATAGATCGATCTTCTCATATGTCTGTTTTGGGGTGTCTGGAGCTTGTAATGTGATGGCACAGGTCGTGATCAAAGAAGTGTTCTGATGCACATTAAGCATACAACACGGGTGGTCAGATTCTGACATGTGGTTTTCAGCCCTGCACCGCCACGATCTTCAATTCGTCCGATCTGATATATGTGCCATAGATAATTTTCGGTTCAATTGTTAGGGTTTTTTTCACTTTGAGATATCTTAGTCATATCAATGATAGCAAACCTAAAACTACTGCGACATATCTTCTCCCAGCTTTCATTCCTATTCAACGCCATCTCCATAAGTAAAGTTTGTCCAGTTGAAGCCGCGGCCATAGCTTGTTATTATTCAATCAGGATAATTATAGGGCAAGGTGGTGCTAGGCCACTCCTGGTGTCATCAAAAGCATCAGACTCCACCGGATCCAACTATTCAGCCCATGGTACCAGAAAGGACCGACATATCAGGGTAAAGGTACCTTAGCGCATGAGAGGATAAAGGCTGTAAGAGCTTATGCTTTCCCGATACATTGAATTCGTCGCTGCTCAAACCAATGTATCTCTAAGGGAAGACAATTTTTGAACCGGGTCTGTGAAGACGAATTAGTCACTGGGCATGAGTTGATTATGGGTCATCCAGCGCCAAAGGTGAGCAGAAGACTATAGGAATACTAACATCAACTTGGCGCGGGGGAATTCCTAGCTCTTTGGCCAGGAGTTTGCGAATTTTGTTGAATGGCTGTGGAACTTCTTGAAAGAATGCCTCAAGAGCATTAAGCAGTGGCGTAGTAAGTCTCCCCTCTGACTTCAGAAGATGTAGAAGGTATGCTTCGAGAATACAGTTGTCTTTTTCGTTGGAGCTAGAGTTGATATCGTTTTCAACAGCCTGTCCATCTTGCTGGGAGGCACGCCCAGGGCTCAATTTGGGCATAGAAGCCTGGTTGTGACCTCGCATTTTAAGGCTTGGTACTGGTCGACGGATAATGTGGCGTGAGATATTTTTGTGAACCTTTGCCCCTGCGACCCTTCCCAAAGCTATTAAAAATCTTTCTTTTTGCTGAAGTTTTTCATCGCTTGTTTGGTCTGAAGATATGGTGTAGCTGAGCCCCGCTAGCTCCTTTTGATTTTTGTCCACTCTCGAAGATTTTCTAAGGGCTGCTGATGGATGATTTCTTCTAGTAACCGGAGTGGCTGTACCGAACGGAGTGTCCTTCCTCCTGATGGGCGGATCCAGTCGCCCTTCCTTAACTACCTTTGAGAACCCATTCATTTTTGAAGACCCAAGCGCTTCAGGCTATGGACTGTGAAAGACGATGTTTTGTGGAGCGGCGAACAGTAGACGAGGGAGAACAGGTCTTGTTCATCTGGGGTAAGGCAGGAGCTCTCAGCCTTGTACCGCCACCGCATTGCTCTCTACCAATGGTGTGCAAAGTCTCATGTACCTACTTAAGAAATATCATTATTCATTTACTTTTGATCAACATGAATTGCGACCAAGTACTTTCCATGTGTTTTGTCAAATTGAAATACACCAGATTGGTTTAATTCACCTATTTCTTTTTTTCACACCATATCAAATTTTACAACTAACGTGCAGGGCAGTGATGTTTTCAGTTATTATCATTTTTAGAAATCGCTAGAAAGGTTGCTCAGATTTTAGATCTATATCATAAAGCCGAAATAAAAGCATGTTTTCTCTTTCCCCAACGTCTACACTAACCTACAACATACAAATCCCCTTGACTCAAAATTTCTTCCTTGCTGCCTTTTCTATTATACTAGCATCTCCTCCCAGGGCAAGTAAACACTGCATTCGTTGCCGTTCTTTTGAACTCCCCGTATGATCTGCGGAGATGGTGCGGTCGAAGCGGCCCTTCGGCAGCCTTCGAGCAGGTGCTGGTTTTGTTATTGCGCCACGGTTGGCGGTCAGTCTTTCTTGCGGTTTTGCCTTAATGCTACCGTTTCCCGAAGATCGATTGTGGCTCGACTTTATATGGACGTTCGACGTGTCTGCGCTCTTGGTTCGATCGCTCTGTGGTTGAATGGTATTGGATGGTGGACTTGGGAAAGCATCATCCGCCACACGGAGGAAATCGTCAAAGTCAAAGGAGTCAAGGGAGAAAGACTCGTTGAGACCAGGTAAAGTGATTGATTCATCCGAGACTTCTTTCGTGGCCATTCGCAGATTCTTTTGCTGAGCTGCAAGTCGCGATTGTCGTATCTCTATCTGCTTCATTTGCTGCCGAGTTGCTTCGGTCAGCTGGCCTATTATCCTTCCGTCCGTACGTGTACCTTGGATTTTGCCCATACTCTTGTCTTGGGGTGTGTCTTTTTGCATGGAAATGTCATCAATCCACTGTGCTTCAGCCGATGCGGTAGACATATTCGACATTTTAAGATGCTGCTTCTGCCGAGCCTCTTCCTCGGCCTCTCGCAGATACTTCTCAGCAAGCTTTTCGTGATATTCTACTGGATCTTGGTTCATTGGTATGCCATTGATCACGAATTGCCGCTTTGCTTCTTCTCTGGCTAATCGTTGAATATGTGGAGGGTAGTTGGACAGTCGTGAGGGATGTCTGGGGCCACTGCGAGATATACCCTGCGAATTTCCGGCCGGCGTGCTGCGGTACCAATCATCATGTGGTCTGCCGTCAGACTCGAAGGGTGGCCCTGGTGGTTGTGGATTTATTTGTAGCTCCTTTCCTTTGTATTGTTGAAGAATCGCTCGCGTTTCCTTTTCAGTGCGTGGTGGGACCCGTTGCTCAACAAGGCCATCTTGTTCATCGGCAACCAGTTCTCCCCGTCGAGTCTGAGAAATGAGTATGTCATTTTTCCTGATGATTGATCCTCTCTGTCGCGGAATGTGTCGCTGGAAAGGTGGTTTGTCTTGTAGCTTCACACGCATGCTTGAGCGCAGTTGTCGTGACTCTGTCAAGCCAGTAACTTGCCTAGGATATTGACGTCGTGAGGCCCGAAGCCCCAGAGACTTGAGCGGCTTGTGGTAAGGTGTTTTAGTGTCCATTCTCCATAGAAGAAATGTTTGAAAGTGTAGATTAGGAGTTCTTGAGTGCTTGTGTCTGCGATGTTTGTCAGGCTGAAGTTGTTGTCAGCACATTTACCGGTAATTAACGTGGCTGTGCATCACATGGTTCGGCACTGTACCCTCAGTTGAACAGGTTATTGTGTTCCTGCACCGCCACTGTACAAGATCGGCTGTACTGTCACAGTCCGCATTCCGCAAATTTACACCGGAGATTGCTATCTAGCTCTCAACACAATTATGAAAATCATGACGGCAATCAGTGAATGTAACTAATTATACTCATGATATATACTTAGTATATTTCAACATCTGTGCTTTCTTGCAATCACATGTCGGCGGCTCTTGTGAAAGTGTTTATTCGACACATCTAAATGGCAATAGCGGTCACTGGCATAACGCAAAATTAATTCCTCCCAAGCGCTATGAGCACTACCAAATAGAAATCTAACACAAATCAGGGCTGACTACTTAGCTGCAATATCCGAAAACCACCTAATGCCAGGAGAAAATGCTTCCTCTCACGTTCCTTCCGACCATGTGTTTTATCCGAAGAAATAGTGCGGTCAAAGTGTCTCTTCTCAACTTTTCGCTTCCCGCCCTCGTCGCAGGTCTTATCACAGGGCTTCTTAAACATTTTGCACCTTAGGCAGGAACGCGGCTTACGTTTCTCACCAAATCTGTGCGAGCCAGGTTTGAGAGGACCATGTCTGCGGCCCACACGCTTCTCGCTGAGAATATTTTCCTTGACGAGATGCTGGCTGAGGTCCTGGTACGTCTGGTCTTCACTGGGCCACTCTTTGTGCGAGCTAAAAGTTTCCGGAGTGAAGCCCTCATCCGGAACAGCTTCGGCTTGTAGCATTCCTTCACTCTCCTTATAACTTTGACTTGCGCCCATTTGGTTTGGCAGGGGGTGATATTCGCCGGAGCTATCTTTTTGTGCGGTCCTCACACTACTAATTGTCCTTTGTATTTCGTCTATCGCCTCGGTGCGCCCTTTCGCAAGCTTGGTGGATACAGCCTTGACGAGGTTTGCACCTGGTATTGTGCCAATGTTAGCCATGTTTCCTATTGACGAGGGAAGGTCCTATACGTAAAGTTCCCTTGCCCGAAGCTGCAGTTATTGGGACTTTCCTTCCATCGTCAGTTCCTGCATAAATTAAACCATGTGCTGAGGCGATCTACCGTTATACCGCAATCGTCGTTTTTGCTCCCCCCGGCCTTGCATCAGCGCCATATTAGATCCACGATTCCAAAGCAAGGATTGTTCTTGCTCAGCGTATTTGCCTCGTGCCGTGTCTGGTCGTCAGATGTGAGGACCTGAGCAAAGAGAGTACTATGTAACTCTAGAGGACACGGTGCGTCAACGTTCGTGATACTGAAGGGCCAGGTTCGCTTAGTAATAATAGTGGATGGTGATACACTGAATTCGGCTATCTTTGGATCTACCTGCCTGGGTAGACCGCACAGAGTCATCCGCAATGAATTATATCACTAGTACCCAAACCATCATCAACAGTCGTTCATACTTCTGATAGCAATGATTGAGTGTTCCTCGGCCAGGCAAAAAACATGCTGGAATCTAGCACTTTACCACTTGATACCGAGTACCTATAGTAGACAACGACTACCTTGATATATTGCATAAGCACTATCATCAATCCTGTCTTCGAACAGTGAAAAGTTCATGATTTGCGTAATTTTGAATCGACGGAAGGCGTGGCGCTTGAGAATGACACCCGAAAACCACCCAATGCCAGAAGAAGCTGCTTCCGCTCACGTTTCCTCAGACACTCCGTTTCATCCGTTGAAATTGTGCGGTCGAATTGTTTCCTACCCTTCGTCTTCTGGTGCTGCTCTTTACTCGCGACCACCTTCTCTACAGGCTCTTCAACCGTTAAATACATCTTCTGCTTCCAATGTAAACCCGACCGCATTGGAATATTGAACTTCTGGCACTCATCACAGATGGTCGGATTAGAAGTTTGGCCCAGCATCTTACACCGCAGACAAGCACGATGCTTCCGTATTGCATGGGCCTGCTGGCGGGCTTCTGGTATGACAGGACCACGTCTGCGGTCCCGACGCTGGCTGGAAGGCAGGTGATGATGTGCTCTATCGTGGGTCGCTGGATTGGTTGATAGATCAGTTCGTGCTCTGGATCCTACGGAACCGAATATTCCCGACGCCAGAGTGTTGATGGTGGTCTCAAAGATGTGTTCTGCCGTTGAATTACTAGGTAACTCTTCGTTGACCGGGGCAGATTCCCTCCCTGAAAGTTCTCTGTCTTCAACTGCGTTTTTTTGGCTTCTCTTTCTATCAGCAGATTGTTGCGTAGCGCGTGATGGAAGAACCCCAGACTGTTTACGCTGGACATTGTGCGGGGCACTTTCGATCGATGCATTTGTTGCCTCGTATTTCCTTAGCCTTGAGGGGCCATCTTGACTCTCGGTCTTGTTTGAGTGCTTTGATTTCTTAATAAAAGGTATTTTGTCATGCGATCCAGAAAATATTTTACTCCTCTTCACCGTCCCGTAACCCATTTTATTGTCATGATGCCAATGTATTGTCCCGCCGATTCCATAGGTATCACTAACTTCAAACCCCTTTCGCTTCCCAAGAAGCGGAGGCATCTTATGTGCCTGCATTTGAGCTGCTAGGGAAGCTTCCACGGTGGTGTTATTTTCTGTGTCGCGCTGGGGGCGTTCGGGAAAGCGACGTGAAGGAGAGGCAGTGGCACTGAGCAAGTCAACCTGCGTTGAAGACAGACGATGCAAAATGACAGGTATAGGGGCTTTCTTTGCCTTTTTATTCGCGGGATCTGACTCAGCCCCCAGCAGCGCAGCCGTCTTGTGCCGAGTTTGATGCCTGTCAGCAAATGAGCCTGTTCACCCAGTAAGAGAGCTTTCGGCATCATGCATAGCGCGCACGACAGTGTTATTGTAAATTTACTGGAGATAATGAGAAAATAATGTGACTCGATGTGCTTAACCTGATTTGAAAATTGCGGAGAAATGTGAGTTTCGCGTGTTATGTCGCCCAAATACTCGCACAGCAGCGTGGTTGATGGGGAATGGACCGAGAAAAAAAGAAATCGAAGGATTAAAATCACAAAAGGACTACTTCTCACCCTCAAATCTTCAGTCTCAAAGAATTTTTGCGAATAATGAGGGCTGTCCTTGCACAAGGCTGAGCATGGGTAGAAGTCTGTCATCTGCATCGCTTCCCGTGATCTGTCTTTGGTAGGCTCGATCTCTAGCCTCGCCCCTTAACCCAGTCACTTGAGCTCCTCGTGCTTGAATTACCCACCTACTCACCTACACCCACCCCGTTGTGCTTGTTCTTATCCTCGCACACGAATGGCCTTTGGCGGCAGGCCCTTCACCTGTGCCGAGTACCATGTGGCGTGGATCTGCCCCGTTGCAGATGTCGGGCTGGTGCCTGCTCGTCTGATGCTGGACGAAGAGCATCCTGCCCCGGAATACAACACGGAATACGATGAAAACACGTATAGATTTGGTCTCATTAACGGCCATACAATTGTCATCGCAGCATGTCCGCGCGGCGAGACGTCCAATATCAACGCTGGGCGCTTGACCGGGTCCATGTTTAAGACGTTTCCTAACATACGCATGGCGGTGCTTGTGGGCATTGGAGGAGGCATTCCCCGTGCAGAAGTGTCCAAAGACTCCCATAAAAACATTCACCTCGGAGACGTGGTAGTGGGGTGGCCAGGTGACGACAAGCCTGCGTGCGTCTATTACGACCGGGGCAGGTCAAAGATCAACGGGCAGTTTGAAATGCTAGGCACGATGAAGAACCCAGACTGGAGGCTTATCAGGGCTCTTAGTTTTCTCGTATCAGATCATGAGTTGAACAAGACGACGTTCATTGACCAACTTGCGAGGCTGCGGCACCACAAGAAGAACAATGAATTCACCCACCCTGGCCTTGAAAATGACAAGCTCTTCAATGCTATGTATCATCATGTTAGCGCCAGCAGATCAGACTGCATAGCGTGCGATCAGAGCGAGCTTGTTCAGCGCCCGCGGCGCACTGAGGAGGATCAGCAGACAGTTGTCTTCCACCAAGGACGCATTGCTACCGGTAATTCAGTTATACAGGACGGCGAGCAGCGCGACAGAATCCGGGCGAAATGCGACGGGGCACTATGTGTAGAAACAGAAGCAGCTGGCGTCAATGTCAACAGGGAATGTCTTGTCATCTGCGGCATCTCCGACTATGCTGACTCGCACAAGAGCGACGCGTGGAGGGACTATGCTGCTGGCAACGCGGCCGCCTTTACAAGAGAACTACTCTGTAAGGTGCCGTCAGATGCAGTCAAGACAGCACAAGAGATTTCTCCAGGTGGGTGGTAGGCTTAACCAGCAAAGAACCATTATGGTGCCAAGCAGCATGTCAATGCAGCACTTTTCTGGAATTGACCAAGTAGATATATTGCTAATGCACAACAGCGCCCTCGCTGCAAGTAGGAGAGATGCTTGATGGGCCTTCCGCTCCTCGCCAACAAACAACTCATCTTCTGCCAGGGCCGGCCGCTCGGCGTATTGCCTTCGAACAACCAGCTGATTCTCCTGGCACTCAGACTAAGAATTATGACTATCATCCGATGAAGAGAAGTACCGAGGCATTTCAGAAAATGATCTTTACAAAGGGGTTCATTGCCAACAAAGAAGCAAAGCACTTTATCAGCAAACTGGCTTGCACACTCAAGTCAATTATAACCCAACAAAAGGATCTTACTTCTGTCTTATCTGAGGGGAAAGCTGAAGTTGTCTTTGGACATAGAGATGTCAGCCCACAAGAAATGAAGCGTCTTCGCGCTATCATTAAATCCTCTTCCGGCGTTTGCTTTAACACTGGTTGTAAGTCACACTCTTACTTATTTACTCTATGGAGCGATGCTGAAAACGTCATCAGCGCAAAGATTCAAGGTAACTAAAAATGGGAGAATTGTCCAGGAGCGCAGCATGAACGACCTGGGCATTCACGGATACAAGGTAAAGATCATGCAGACTAAAAGAACCTCTTTGCCTGCCAGACATGTTCGAAGTCGGGTAGCTCTCAGACAAAGCACGGAGACCATTGCAAAGATTTGTATTACCCACTCTTCTGGAGAGCAGGCAGCCGTAGTTGCACACATACGGTATCAAGAAGGGCCAGAGGGCCTAAATTCTTTGCATCCTTCTATCTCGATCGGCAAGACACTTCCACGTGGATCTTTGGTCTTCACTGTTGTGAAAGAAGGCGACGTTGAGGCATTGAAATGTCTTCTGGAAGACCGCCAATGCACACTTTGGGATAGAGACACATTTGGAACGCCGTTGTTGCACGTGAGTAATCGTATAGACTACTTGTGAATCTTCCTTTGACAGGAATTCTCTAGTATGCCTTGCTTCAACCCAGAATGTGCAGGTTTCTTATCGAGAATGGTGCGGACATTGATGAATTTGCGAGCTCTGCATGGAACCCAAAATATGAATGGTACGTCATTGAGTATTTCTTGTTCCGATATTTTCAGCATGTAACTCATTAAGTTAATTACATCCAGCCCACCGTTATCATCGCAGCTCAATGATAGCGAAATGGATGAAACGGAATTCCAAAATACATTGGCATGTAGGCGTCTGTTGTTGCATGCTGGTGCAGATCCTACCATACCATGCAAAGACGGATTCACGCATTTAGATGACCTTTTAGCGGAGGGGACTTTTGTAGGTACACTTGTATAAGCTTCCAGGAGGCGACTCACTTTCCAATAGGATTCTTTGAAGGTTTCCTTAGACCTCGGCATGTCATTCATCTGCCTAGATCAACGCGACAAGATGGGGGATACCGTTTGGACGACACTGTTCCAATGTTTCAAGATGACTGATCTTGCCGCTGCAGTAAACCTTTTGATCGACAGAGGAGCAGATATGCACGCACGAGACCGCTTTGGCAGAAACTGCCTTCACATGGCGATTATGCATGTGAGGCTGTATGCAATCAAGGAATACCTTGATAGTGTCATGTTGCTCATCCAACGGGGCGCAGATATCTTCGCTACGGATCAATCCGGACGCTCTATATTCGAAGACGCGTATGAATGTGAGCACTTCAGATATCGTGTTGGGCCTGGTGGAAGTTGCAGAGGCGATCTCTGGGATGCTGCACTTGTTCAATGCGGCCTGGGAGAACATGTTTGGCCGCCAGAAGAGAGGATATCCCACTTCACTCGCCGTTATACTAAGTGCCATTTCGCAAAGCTCTGGGAGGGCTCGGAACATCTTTGTCCATATCCCGCTGAATCGTCGTCCCCGTGCTCTTTCATAATACACTATGAAGATAGCAAGGGACATGACGATGATGACGACAGTGATTATTCCGAAGATTCCGACCATTCCGACCATTCCGACCATTCCGACTTTGACGATGATTTCGATGATGACGACGAAGGCGATGAAGATGATGAAGACGATGACGACTGTGACAGTGAAGACGGAGCAATAGAAGAGATATGCGAAGTTGACAGAAATGACGGTACTTGTGTAAGAGATATCCAAGAGTTATAATAAAGTAGCTAAGACCTCCCCAGTCGATGTTTAGCTGATCGGATCTCTTTGGATAAGTGCATAGGAAAGTAGACTATCACAGTGAATTACAACCCAGAGTTTTCAATTTGCGATTTTGATCAGAACAAAGATAGCCATGCTTGGAATCTTGTCCAAGATATAATGAATCGGAACTAACGTGATGACCTCCAAATTAGTGAGCCTTCGTTAGTGATACTATGTGAGATGAAGGTGTGACGGAAGATGAATAGCTCCCTGCTTTTAGTACTCTGACCTACGATCTTTCTTATCCTTCACCTGCTAGTGACTTTGGTATAGTCTGTGAGTTCTCAGCTTGAGAAGACGGGATTTTAAGTACTCAGAGCGTACACTGGCTACAGGCATTACAAAGATTCTTTGGGCAGTTCCGCTCGGGTCATCACGCTTCTGTGAGGAATTTTTCTAGTTGCAGCTGTGACAGTGTCTAGCAGGTGTCGCATCGTTGCGCACGGTTTAAGCAACTTGAAAGGATTTTTCTAAAGCGAGCATGTCCATTCAACTCAGCAAACTCAACTCGCGCATGGAAAGTAACTGGTCGAAGTAGCGCGTTGAATTATGTAAGAATATATGTCCCTGACGGTACGGTACACCTTACATCTGGTCTAATATAGTAGGTAGTGCTAAGTACCGAAAGGATGTTCAACGATCTTTTTCCTATGGGGCTAAGAGTAATGTTAGATAACACTGCGATTTTGCGCGTCATGACGATGTAATTATTTTTGTTTTGTTCTCGTCTATATCTTAAAAATTGCGACGTGGTAGCAGAAGGTGGATCAGGTTATGTAGACGGAGTAAACGATAACTAGAGAAGAGGATTTATTGCTTGATTACTGAGTATAGTAAGGGGATTTCTTCATGTGTATACTCCCTAGCTTCCTTGGTTTTGAATAGCAGGGTATCTGGCATTGATTATACAACCTATTTCGAGTCCGCCTCAACAACCATTTCTTTCTGATGAAACCAATTATCGCCATTGTGTTTCTGTCCGTCCTTATAAAGTTGATATTTCCAAGTACCGGCCCGACTTGGTCTTGTCGCACGGATTGTAAATCTCGGCATCATGCTACCTGCTGGCCTTATAAAACCCCACATTTGAACACTTTGGCCGATATGGAAAGCTGGTTCGGGCATAGCTTTCCCATGCTCAATATTGACACTCTTTGCAGAGGAGCGGGTCTGAAAATGCCCATCTTTGCTGTCACGCTTCCGTTTACCGATTGCAGTCTCATGTCCAATATTGGAAGACGCAGGTTTCGGAATGCGGATGTTAACAGGTCCCCGCTCCTTCCGTTCAACAAGGGGCCGCTCGGGCATCTTCAAACTATTCTGGCCACTATAAGATTCCATAGAAGATTCGGAAGCAATCCGACGAGTTCTTGGTAAAGTGTATCCGAGATGATCCCTATACGTAACTGTGTTTGAGGCCGCAGGCCTCCAGAAAGTGTAGTCTGAGCTAGAATCGCTCTCATCGTCCGATGGCGCGAAACCAGCCTCATCCTCTGTTCGGAAACCCTCATCGGTCCTCTCACTCCGAGAATCATCCTTATTTCCGTCAGCTCCATCATTCGCAAGGCTTTGCGAAAGTTGTTCTACAGCAACGCGGGTGCCTGCCAGGACAGACTGCATGAAAGGCGGCAGTGAGTGAGGAGTAGCGGGCGCGGTGGTGGGCTTGGAAGCCTTGGTTAATCGTAAGGGCTTATTTTGATTATCGAGTGCTAGGAAACGGCGTTTACGCTGCGCAGCATTGTCTATAGTGTCGTCTGTGGAGATTGTATAGTTGATTGATAGGCGGGGGCGTTTGGTGGTTGCGCTGGCTCTATCAGCTGGGAGTGGGAATGGGAACATTCTAGACGGAGATTGAGGGTCCTTGGTGATGTAATCGGTATTTCCCAGTAAGGTGGATAGGGAAATATGCTACACAATTTGAGAGTGTTGTGAAGTTCACAGTTGGAGTCAAGAAGGCTGAAAGAAGTGCGGTGGCTCACACAGCCACATTTGGATTTCCTCGTACCCACGCATAAGTATTCTTGGCAGCTTTGCGCATATACATCATTCCCGTATTATGATTTGGGCTGTCTTTAGTGGTAGGACGTGGAATTGCATGAATCTGATGGACACAAAGAAGGCGTTAATGTTTATTAGAACGGATCCTCTAGGGTTCGTATGTTTCTGTTGTACGAATATTGGCAGACGGGCTGCCTCTTCCCTCCCCAGCAGAAAATCCAAAAACAGCGTATGAATCGAGGTCATCCAAAGGAAATAAGTCCTTCTCCTCACCAGTACAACAGAAGCGACTAATTGTTACTCATGGGCTACAAAACTTCCAAGAAAACACAATGTTAAGTGAGAAATCAACATGTCCCTTGCAAAAAGTAAAGATCTTGTCAACTTGGAAAATACCGAAGTCTATAATACACTTCAGTACACTCACCAACCACTATCACATGACAAAAAGTCCCTCCTCACAACCAGGGAAGAAATCCGCAATTTGGTCCCAATTTAAACCCTTCTTTTCCTTCAAATCAATAAGCAGTTCGTCATCCTCGGCAGTGAATGCCGTCGCAAATGTTCTTTTGGCAGGTCCCGCGTACGACATGGCCTGCACTTCAGTGGACCGTTCTTGCGGTCGATACTGTCCATGAACATCTCGAGGATCGTGTTTTCTTGTTTGATTGGTCATCGCGACTCTAACCGCTTTTTGCTGGGCGATATCCTGGTGCATGCCGGGATATAGAACCGGTGGAGATTGTAAGTCTGACGGCGCTATATTTTGCTGTTGCTGTTGTGATAGCATGAGCGGTTTAACCCCGGGAATGGGTTTCTGGATGAGATGAGCTTTATGCTGTTTCATCTTCACTCGTTCGTACTCTTTCTCTATTCGTAGACCTGCACGTGTTTTTGGATCTTCCGTCTCGGTCGGTTCTGGATCGTCTTGCAGAGCCCTCAAATCAGCCTGATTGCTGATAGCCATCATTTGCGCATGCTGTACGAAGCGGAAGTAGAGCGGATCGACGCCTCCTTGGGCCATACGCCGCTTCTGCTCCTCTGGCCAAGATGAGACATCTTGCTGGAATCTTTCGCGCACCTCATCCGAAGCCGTGGCCATTAGTTTTGTGGCGAAATCGGCAACTAATGCCATAGATATAGACATAGGAGCAGAGCTCGGAGGACTTGACACAGATGGAACAGCAGACGCTGGATGGTTCTTGGGAGTAGGAACGCTTTTAGAACCCGATCCCAAAGCACGGCGTTTAGAATTAGCACCAGACTTCCCAGCTTTCCCACCACTCCCAATGGCCTCAAAGCAGCTTCTTATCCTACGAGCTTCCGAATCATTTGTACAGTCTGTAGAAATGGTGTAGGTATACTGGAACTCAGTATGCTTGCGCTTTTTCCCAGCCATTGCCTTGCCGATGGGTTCGAATGCCTGCTTCATTGAGACCGGCGTCAGCCTGAGCTTGACTGGAGATTTTTTTTCGACGCCATATGCGTGGAGAGTTTGATAATTGTGGGACGGTTGACTTGGTTGTTGCCTGGCCGTAAGCTTCCTGGAAGATTGCGGCGCAGTCGACGACTTGGAGGAAGGCGGGAGGCGGAGATCGAACATTTCCGGGCCAGAGGCATCGAGCTTTGCAATATCTGTGTTAAGGAAACTATTTTGTTCAATACTCTCCATCCGGCGCCAAAGTAGTGATGTTAGTCCAGAAGATTCGTGTCGTGACAAAGGTATTGAAGACATTTGTACCCGATTGAGTGTAGGATAGATGGCCCCCACCAACTACGTGGGCATCAACCTCACCAGCCATAATGTGGCAGTGCATCAGATCAGCTTGTGCATCATGCATGCATGCAAGAAGCGATTTCCTTGGCAGCCTTGCGGCGTACAATTGCACTGCCTTGAGCTCCATGATCGTTGGATCCTACACTCTCAAATCCCCGGCCTTGTGTTTTTTGCTCTCGATATTGAGGACTACTAGTGTTGGAGCCGGCTAGTTGGGCTATTCACTTCAGGAGTGGCTCTTCGTCTGCGAGTACCACATCGACAACGAAACCCCGCAATAGACCTGCGCCACACTCCCGCAGTTCCCAAGATGGAAATACCGCGGAAAACACAAGCCCATTCTGTCTGGAACAGACCCCGGCTAGGGGAAGAGTAAGTGTACCAACCCACGCTACTCCGAATCAGTACTAATAAAATGCCATAGCAATCGCACACGAGCCAGAGAAACCTATCAAGGAGCAGCCGCACAGCTCAAATCCGAACTAGCCAGCGCGAGCAAAGAATCCGATCCCGTCGACATCTACGCCAGTGTCCGAGAACTCGAAATCCTAGTCAACGAGGCAAAAGACAAGTACAGAGACGGCCGATCCAAGCACACACATGCCGGAGCACGACAATGGCTTGAATCGCTTTCATATCATATGGTGCGGTTTTCTAGGGCGTTTGATACTGTGCCGGTGCATCATCAGGGGTATGTGAATTTAGCGTGGGGAGCTATTAAATTCGTTTTAAAGGTATGCTAGACAGCTTCTATGAGAGAATGTAGCATTGATCCATGGCTCTCAAGCGTATTAACTTTCATTCAGGCTATAATAGATCGTCCTGTCCTCATCCAAAAGCTGTGCGAAGCTCTCGTAGCCATCGCCGACGTCCTCCCACGGGGCGACTTCAACGCGGAACTCTACCCTACAAACGTCATGGAATCCGCACTTGCGAGGCTGTATTCTCAGATGATATTATTCTCTTTGGAATGCGTGCGATGGTACAACAGAAGCCCATTAGGCCGCTTCTGGTCTACCATCAACGGCCCATTCGAGCTGCATTACAAGGACCTAGCACAGCAGATAAAGCTCTGCTCAGAGAACATCGAAGCGCTCGCGAACTCCGGACGACAAGCCGAAGCACGACAAAGCCATGAATTACTCAGACAGCAAGATTGCAGACTAAGCGCGCTGGACGCGAAACTCATCGAAATGCACACAGGCTACGAGCAAACCCGCTCAGACTTGCAACGACTCCTCCAATACGCCTCGTCCCACGGAACCTTACTAAACAGTATCAGCATCGACACGCAAGCCATAAACCAACGAACCTTCCGCATCGAATTCCATCAAGTGCTAAAATTCTTCACGCCAAAAGTCCACCCAGACAAAGCCTTACTCAGAGTTCAATCTCTCACAATGCGCAACCCAACCTGGACCATGCCCTCACACAACACGCCCCGAATCCAACGACACCTCACCGACTGGGTATCTTCCGATCGCTCATCACTCCTCGTCGTGCGCGTAACCCTCGGCCAGCAAAAACAAGCCCGAGAACTCGCCGCCGACGTAATAAAAAGTCTTAAAACGGGAGCGCAGACAGTCCTCTGGTCACTCTCTTTATACAATACATCTGAGCGTACAATCACCACGAGCGACGTGTTCAAAGGCATCATTTTCCAGCTGATACATCGTCTCGGACCCGCGGTCGCCGAGTTCGCCGAAGACCTCAATCTGTCGAAAATCGATTCTCCGCATACGGATCATGAATGGGTTGATTTGATCTGCAAGCTCTTATCCAAAGTCCCGGATGTGTTCATAGTACTTGAGACCGAGGATTTAAATCAGGTGTATCAGCATGATGCTGAGTGGGCGGATCGGTTTCTTCAGCTGCTGCAGGGGATTGTTGAGCGCGTTGGTGCCAGTGGAGTGAAGTTGAAGCTTTTGGCGGTTATTTATGGGGGCGTGGTTGACGTGGAGGAGGGGGCGAATGGGAATTATGATCTTGTGGAGACGAGTTTGCAGGTTGCGGTGCCGGTTCCGCCGCGGTTAAGACATGTGGCACAGCGGACGGCGTTGAATACTAGAGGGTGGAGGATGCAGAGGCCCAAGATTTGAGGGGTGGCTGTGTTGATTCCTTTTTTTTTTGTTCTTATGCGAATAAGGACGTACCCAAAGTTTGTAATATCAACTACAATTTCTCTTTCAACACGCCTTCCTACCCCATACCTCGTAGTTACCTATAAACATCGCCTACGCTTGTTACACACCGCTTCACATAGAATTAAGTTTCTTTGAGCACAGGAGATTGGATTTATTGGCGTGGATAGATATGATATTAATACAAACAAATTGCTACATAACAATGCCCACTGGAAAACTTCGGTGTAGCCACAGGAGAAAAATTGAGGTCTGGAAATATTGGAGAGCGGCTGGCACTTATCACACCATAGATGCACTCTTCATAATCTAAGTATATTTCTATATCTATAGTAGCTCTAGGAACTGCATTCTTCATAGATGTCTAGCTAATGATATAGAGGGCGTGGAAGGGTCCTCTAGTACTCGCATTGTGAAACGTCATTAGATAATTGACACTGCTGATATTTGTATGGGAGGGGAAGTTGTGATAGAATCGATCGCTACAGTAGACTAATTGCAAGGCTGCCACCAAGATGATCCCGCTATCTGGTGGCGCAGTGATGTAAGACATCGTATCCCACCCCGCCTCACCAGCCCAACCTTCAACCCACGCTTCACCATTCCCAAACACGTCTACGGCCCACCATCATTTCTATCGAGCAGACTTTATTCTGAAATTATGGATACTCCCTTTAAAGTACGGAATCCGGACGACTTGTTCCGCGCGTCGGCTGGAAAAGTGGGCACGAAACGCAAACGAATGCCAGTCAGCTACACAATTTCCGCGGATGAGACAGGAAACGATTTCAAGCGCAGAAAAGCGCAGTTTGTGGCAATTGCTCAGAAGAAGAAAGATGCGCCGTTTGCTTGCTTGATGACGCGAGAAAGCAATCCTGTTCTGAAAGCTTCCTCTACCGTTTCTCCTAACGCACGATCTACGCCTAAGCAGCCTGACGACACTGACTTCAAAGGCGAGGTGTCACCAACCCTTCATAGCGACCATGATACTTCTGAAGACTCCCAATATGAGTCTGAGGCTGAGACTGTTGTTCTCGACATGGATGATGGCATTGCGCGCCCCATGAAGAGGGTTATGAAGACGGAGGGTGCTAGAGATGACGATGATGTCTCTCGACTGCGCTTTGTCAAAAAAGATCACATCAAAGAACATTACATCTTTTGCTCCTGGCCTGGGTGCGGGAAGAGTTTTGTCTCTGGCGATGAACTTATTTTTCATCGCAGAGATGAACACCATATGGAGCCTGGTGTACCAAACCCACATAAGATCGTTACCGCTGCCCCAAGACATACAGAATCGCGTAAGAAACCGCAAGAAGCACTCCGCGCCTCAATAACAACTTATCCTGTAGATGACAACCCCTGGGACAAAGAGATTTTCCCTTCACTTGGTCTTATCAGAAAGGATTTCTTGCCGTCAGTTTTCTTGCCCCCGTATAAACTACGCGATCGGCTACCTGGTAGATTCTTTGTCAATTCCAGATCGGGAAAAAGCATATCATATGCTGAAGCCAATCAATTCTACCAGAAGTATCAACGCGAGAACCCACATGATGCATCACCAGTGGAAACGATTCTCGGCCGCGGCGGAATATCCTGTGAAAAGAACCGCTATGGAAGAATAACTTCAAATTGAACCTTAGTACAGACACGCTTCAATTCTTACCTGCATACGAGTCGTGGTGTACCTCTGTCTACCCCGTCTTTACACGTACAACGTAACGATTTCCCATAGTTCAGTGACAACCTCACCACGCAATCCGCACCTTACCGAAATGATACATGATGGTGTCTATCAAAAAAAAAAAATTGAAATCCGAGTGAAATTCAAGTGATAGGTTTGTTGTGAATTATGAATTATTAATATAATGTGGTTAGACATACACATGTAGATAATAGTTGACTTAAATCGTAAAGTTTTATAAGCCTAACCTAAAAATGCTAATGTGTCGGGTTCAATGTTAAGCATGCTACAGGTTTGGGTAGTATCTTTTTAGATCTATAGCCGCATACCTTATTTCACATTACGCTTTAATTTAGACCACCCACATACTCCAGACTTCGCTACCTGAATATACATATTGGGCTGAAGCCCTTGGCATCTGACGGCAAAGAGTGGCGGTGCAGTTCAGCATCCCTCTTCAACCTTCAGGCTCGCAGTCCCAACTTCAACCTCCTTTCATCCATCCCACAAGCCACCGAAGTCCAACACTCGATCAAATCTAAGCGTTTGTCTCCAGTCGGACGGAAATGGCGAGCTCAGAAGAACACTTGCATTTGCTACGCCTACAAGACAAGGAACTTCGGCTAAGAGGTCCTCATGGCATCAAAAAAAGCAAAGTCGTTAAACGCCAACAGATACCTGTCAAGTACACAATCTCTATGGATGAAACGTCGGGAAGTTTAGCGACAAACAAAAAGCGGTTTATTGCACTGGCTCAGCATGCGAGACATGCACCGAATATCGACCATCAGGACTTGATGAAAGTCACTGGGCCAGGAGATAGCGACAACACACAGCTTCAAGGGGAAAAGAGTGAATTGGGAGGATCTGAGTTGTTCTTTCCTCGGCTTCTCGACGTTCGTGTGGACGATGAACACACCACACTGAAGCGCAAGCGCAAGTCTAAAGTCCGCCTCTCAAATTCTGAGGTTGAGGATCTCTCAGAACTCATCAGTCGACAACGTGAAAACGAAGAAAAGGATGAAAGATTGCGCTTGGTGGCAGAAAAATTCATTATTCTCCAGCAGCACAAACGCAGGTCTGGGAGCCGTCACTCAGACTCCGAGGCCGAGGACCTTCAGTCTAAGTTGAAGCGGCTAAGGTGTGAGGGCGAAATGAAGGATAATCAGCTGCGTCATCTGGAGGCGACAGTCATGTCATTTCAGCAGAGCCAACGCAGATGAGCAGCCACTGATTATCTATCCCGTGCTTGCACTATATCAAGTGTTCTGCGACCGTATGCCTTAGCAGAAACCTTCACCTGCGAACTGGATAACTGTGAAAAGAAACTATCTACGTGGCAAAATTGAAGATATAAATGGTTACCAACTACCTACAGGAGAACAGATAAGGACATCGTAATAGTCGCGTCAAATAAACTTCTGTGCTTGAACTCTATAGCAATCCGCAGCGTGATTCTCCAGTACCACTAGTTAAAATAGTTTAGCCATATTCTAGGTACAATATCTTAGCTCAATGTAAGATTGTGCTTGACACAATGAGTGGATGATATTTTTACTCCAAGAAATTGTGCCGGAGATGTTATCAGCGTTTACACAGACTGCACAATTCCCAGCGTTTATACTGTATCGCGAAAAGTTAATAAAAATCATGGAACAGCAATAATACCCCATCCCGCATATGACAAAGATCAAATGTATAGCTATACACTATCTACCCTACCTATACTAAATTGAGTGTGGCGGTGCACTTACCCGCTGACGTCGAAACCTGAATCCCCATTTCACCTTATCTACTCTCCCCACGCCCACAACATCCGAACCAGACTGCAGTGCGACGGTAGTATTGCTTGACCAAAAAATCTACTCCGGGAGCCATTATGTTACAAAGGAAGGAAAGTCAACGCAAAGCTCCATTTGGTACGAATACCAGCAAAGAAAAATCAGGCATCAAGTGCCAACGAATGTCCTTCACATACACAATCTCTCGAGACGAAACGATAGAGAACGCAGCAACTTATAAGAATCGGTTTATCGCATTAGCTCAACATGAGAGACATCCACTGAAAATGGAATTGACGAAAGTCCTTGGGTCAGTCGCCGGCGCTGCCTCAGAGAATCGCGGGCAAAGTCACGAGGTGCTAAAGCCACAAGACAGACCTGCTCAACGGCCTCAGAAACAATATTTCTGTACTTTTGTAGGCTGTAACAAGAGCTTTTTTTGGAGGACACATCTTCAGATTCATACTCGATCCCATAGGAAGAACTACTTTGTGAGACTCTTCTCCCCAATGGAAAGCTGACCGTTGCTCCTGAAGGTCGCTACGGACGTTGCTGACACCTATGGTAGGTTTGCGAATATACCAACTGTGGCCAGAAATTTGGCCGGTTGGGCAACCTCAAGGTTGGTGGCATGAGTGCTTCGCCATATTTTGATATAGTGAAATGCTAACCGAATTAGATACATCAGAGGCGGCATAAGATCGGACAACAGCTTAGCTGTGATATCTGCGGGAAAGCTTTCGCTCATAGTGATACTCTCTCCGCCCATCAGCTTAGTTGTAATCGTCTTGTTTTCTGCGAATTAAATAATTGCGGAAAAGTTTATACTTCGCTGGACATTTTGAAGGTACCTATACTTCCAAGGTTGCTCCCCAGCAACCCATGCATACTGAACACTGACATTTTAATAGTGGCATCAACAAAAATCCCATCTTTCAACTCTTGAGTATCTCAATGACCGATTCTCTAATATCAGATCTGTTGATTTAGTACCGGAAGAAGATAAGAGCACCTGGAAATATTTCAAGTCTTTATACAAAGACACTGGAGGAGAGGCCGATGTTTCGAGGCCCCAACCTGGGAGCTCGCAGCATAGACACAAGCTGGTGATACTCAAAACACAAGCGGACTGGGAATGCGGTCGGTGTCAAGGTGGCCCACGTCGACGAGTTCTTGAGTGTCTGACCTGCAAGGTTAAGATTTGTGCCTGTGTCGGGCAAGGCATGGGTATGGCTGTGAAAGGTTGACGTTTATTCGACTGTGAGTATTAATTGAGTGTTCGAGGAGTGCTTCTTCGTTTCCATGTATTCATTTGTGTCTTGGTTTGACGCAGGTTAGATATGATACTGATCTATTTACAATGAGATGAGGCCCAGTGATTTGAATCATCTTATATCAGTGTCATAGCACGTACTATTACGAGGATAGTAGGTTCAAATACTTGCGGGCATAGCAAGACATAGCAAGGCATAGCTCTCCAATGGGGCTGAGTATGCACGCCAAGCAAGCTGCATGATAAAATGCAGTCTCCTCTTTGCCAGCACAGCCTTTCCACCGTAATATTTACCAAACACGCCAGTATATCTACGAGCGTAGAAATGGCGTCTCCACCGCATATGCTCGGAAATCGAAATGCCAGCATTTTTCATAGTTCCCATCCTCCACGGGCCTTCTTCGGCGGAAGTGCTTCCTTCAAATCTAGCAGCGCAGCTACCCTCCGCCGCCAACCAACACCGCATACGACCCATCAGACCACCCGAAGTCCACCAAGACATGAGGGCAAATATAGCCCAGTGTCAAGTCAGAACCCACTCAAGCGGCGATTCTGTTATACAATCTCGTCCGATTCGACTTGTGACGCAAGAACAATGGAGAAAAGGCAATGTCTACTAGCCTTAGGACGGCGGAGAGATCACTCCTTTGATTCTAAAAATCCTCGGGTTGATACTAGTGTACGATGATCGACAACCAAGTGCTTTTGGCTTGTCTTTAAACTAACTCTATCACAGAATAATAATACCCAGCATGTCCTAAAAAAGAATTCCAACCATCGCTCGCAGGAAGCCAACAAAAACTCCGACACGCCTGTTCCGGACCGTATCTTTTGCGGCACCTGTGCGAAGGCTTTTTTACGGCGAGGAGACCTAAACAGACACATGAAGACCCACTCTCGCCCTTACAAGTGCCCTAAGGAGAACTGCAAGTATTTTGAACTCGGCTGGTCGACCGAGAAGGAGCGTGATAGGCACGTCAACGATAAGCACTCTACTGCCCCGCCGCAGTACAAGTGCCTTTATCCTCCCTGCACTTATGCATCCAAGCGAGAGTCGAATTGCAAGCAACACATGGAGAGGGCTCACGGCTGGGAATACGTTCGATCCAAACACCCGCTTTCCCTTGATCCAATCAAACCTAGATTTGCTCCCCCTCTGGAATCCTTACCGTATTACATCAGCGAACGCCCGGCCCCACCGAACGCCCACATTTCAAAATTACCCCCCTTCACGCCACCATTATTATCTCCACCAATA
>JAQGEP010000371.1:0-24043 GCA_028476805.1 Acrocalymma vagum
GTTTATAGACTAGGATCGGCCCAGGCATGGATACCAAAATCGGACTTTATTTCTTTTTCTCTTTCTCTTTCTATCGTTCATGGGATAGCATATATGGGTAGATTTCCTCTCGCCTTGCCTTCATTGGCAGTCCACGGGCGAGGGTCATTTTGTGTGTGTATTATAGCTGGAAAGGCTGGATGGATCTGCAAGTTCTACGGCCAGCTTGTAACGGGAATATCTTGTTTTGTTTGCATTCATCGGACGGCCATACCCGGGCGACGGTAATGGCCGCCCTCGCCATGGTATCTTGGAATTAGACAGTGTGTGCCTGGGCCTCGGTCCCATGTGTCTCGCGACACTACCGGGGAGGAATAGACATTGTAATCAGACTCTATAGAAATTTTTTTCCTCAAACTTGTTGCGACTCCCGACCAGATGCTCTTCCCCGTTGTGAACGTGTTCCCGCCGTCGTGGTCTTCTCCAGGTCGCACCCGTGGCGCCGCGCATCTCCGCTTCGGAGCGATCGATAAGTCTTGCACGCCAGGCGGACGTTCCGGTCCGTTTTGAGGCACTTTGGGGAGACGGCGACCCTTGCTTGTGTGACGAGAGCATGTAGTTCAAAAGTTTCCGGTGGTGCCTTTTGGGTAGTCGCCAGTGCTTGGCACAGTGGAGAAGGCAGCTGCACCCCACGACAGCGACTACCAAATTGCAACCTCACCACCAGCTCCCTCCGCAACGCCGCCCACACAACACCACACCGCCGTTGCAACCCCTAGTACTCCCATCTTTCGATTTTTCTCCGACCATACGGTTCTTTTCGAACACCCTGTATACAGCTACCGCCATGGCGACCCTCAACTGGCGCACCATCAACATTGACGCCTTGGACCCGGACAGCCCCGCCAATTTCGATCTGAGCAGCCTCACCCCCGCCGTTACTCCTGTATCTACCGCAGACGTGCAATCGCTTGCAGGACAGATACGGCAGCTTCTACGCGGTGGTGATAATGAAGGAGCCCTTCAAGGGGCGCTTGAGAACCCTCCATACGGCGCTGATGACAAGGGCAAGGTACGTCGCAACACTGCTTGCCTCGTCTCCCCTACCAGGGCAGCTCCGCTTGCATTCCCAGGGCCGTACTTGTAGGACACCGGGATCAGATGTCTCTCTTCATCTGATCATTTTCTGGTCACCATCGCGACCGTGACTCTGGCTTTGGGCTTCCGGCGACCGGGACAGAGCTGTCGCCCCATCGCACAACTACATACAAAAGGGAAACGCGAAGCTGACTGTGGTTGTACCCGTGAATAGGACGTACATCTCGCTACCGTAATCGAAATCCTCCAATCCATTCGGCAATCAGAAATGTCGCCAATACTCAGCCGGATATACAGCACCCCAGGTGGAACAGAGGCATTGGATGTGCTAATGAAGTATATGTACGCTCTGCCTTTTTGACCTAGGGTTGACTGAGGCCTCACAAGACCTGACTGCCCTTTCTCATTACTATCTGCCTAGCTGTCATATCCCTCCCTTCTGTCTGACTCTCGTATTTGTTGCTTATACTCTATATTGGGCAATTTCATTTAGCTAACAAGTACTTCCGTACAGCTATAAGGGCATGGCCCAATCGAGCCCAGCTAGCACTACGCGGAACATTACCCCCCAAGCCACTGGCTTCTCTCAAATCCACTCACGCGGCGGCGGTGAGGGTGGTGGTCAGGCTATGAGCGTTTTGCTCAGCTGGCACGAGAAGGTACGACTCAAATTTCTTTCACCTCAAACCTCCGAATTCCATCTGCGCCCCAACATTTGTTCGTGTTGTGACAACTGCAAATTTGCGTCACGTGTCACCCGTTTCATATGCTGACCTAGTCAAAGTTGGTTGAGATAGCAGGCCCCGGTTGCATCGTCAGAGTAATGACAGATCGACGTACGGTTTGAGCAAGTAGTGACTTTTCCTTATCAGAGGATAACTTGCCGTAACTACCCACGCATACCTTTGAAAGCGAAGAATGAAGATCAGGTTGCTGGTTTCATGCCCCTAACTAGCTTCCACCAAACCCAGAAAAACAAACTCATGAATGAAACAATATCCCACGCCGCGCCTAGATTCTCTCGTTGAGTGACTCGCTGATTCGTTCCACTCTAGCCGTTTCTGTGCCTTCGTCCATAGGGCATTTTGATGCATATCATTCCCGCTCAGTATGGCGACGCTTGCACGACCCTTTAGCAGCTTTTTGCAGTTTGCAATTTTTTATGATGCGTCATCCCTGTCCTTGCGCCCAATTCCCTTTCTAAGGGGTGCACTGACACCCCCTTTCGAAAGTTCTTCAGCCTTATTCTCCACCCAGCCACCTTCTTTCAGGGAGCAAGGAAGACGGGATATTACCTCCGCTTAGGATTTAGTGCTAACCTGGTTTATAGACGCCGTTAAAAGCAGCAAGGGGCTTGGAAGCGCGGCGGAAGTTCCACCCGCTAGTGTTGCCAAGGAAACCTAGAATGTCTAGACAGGAAACAGCATTTTGATGATGAAACACCAGGCGAAGGCTCATCAAACTTGACAGCTGAGGCGAAACGACCTTCTCTAACGCACTCGTGGCAAGGAAAAAGGGGAAACGTGCAGGTGTGCCAACGTCCGAGCCCACCCCCTTTAGGAAATGTTTCAGTCAACTCAGCGGGGGACGGCTGTACCTGACGTGAACCAGCTTCTAGGGAAAGCTAAACATCGCGTGGGAAAGGCATAAGGCCATGTATAAGTAATAACGCTATCGCTTACGCGGTAGCAGGATGTGTTCGCAGTCTCCATTAATAATTATTTGCAACCAGGCGTCTCCATGCGAACTGCTTCACAGCAGCCTTACTATCTTCCAGTAATGCCGTAGACAATTTCTCAGGCACGCAACGACGGGGGTAGCCCTCCAGACTTCACTCACTCACCTGACAAGCATGCAATGAGTGTTTGTCCATGCCTTATGACATGCATGCTTTATGCACTACGCGACCTGCACTCTACTTTCATTGATTACATATGATATATAGTTATTGACCGCATCAGTATAAATCCGTGCCTTGATCTGTTTCCGGCCGTTGCGCACATGCCTTCGTCTTCTTCGCCCGTGCCCTCGCCCCTTCACTTAGCCTCCATCGCAGTTCCAACCCTCATGATTATCACGTTCCAGAACTCCTTCCCATTCGCCTCGGTAGCCTCATCCTGCATGATCGCCAAGTCTTCCTCATGTGTCTTCCCGAGACAGCTACCCGTCGCCCCGGGATGAAATACTTATTCACCAACGACCATAACCATGGTTCCTCGAAATCGGGCGGCATTTCACCATTCGAGCACCCAGTGCCTCGTTCCACCGTGACCCGATTCCATGGCGGCGTAGAACGGCAATCCCCCATCGCCCCAAACGCGCTCTTCTCCTACATGCATACACCCACCACTATCGACGATCTTAAGCAAATTTTCGGGGTCCAGCCATGCGCCTTCCTCCATAGGAAGGAGCGCGGCTTGCCGTCCTCGTGGGTTTGATGAACCCGGAATTAAAGGCTTACTCTTCGGTACGGACACTAAAAGAGGAAACCTTCCCTTCGGCTCAAACTGATGAATGAGTTTTTTTTTCTTGTGGACACTTCATCATTGGTATTTATCCGTCCCGCATTGATTTAAACAAGACTCGATAGGTAGCGTTGCGAATTGGACACGTGTTGCGCTGTGCTGTTGTATATATCGTGATTTTGAAGAGTCGTGGATCCTACAAACATAATATGGCACGGGGTAGTAATTTATGATTATCATCCGCAGCTATAAGGGTAATACCTTGAATTAGAGGAGAGTACACCAATACATGGCGCTCATGCGACTAGAATCATCTATATATTTAAGTTTGTGTTTCTTTTTTTGGCACCCTGTTCGGGGTGTTTTCACTGGCTCTGTTTGTCTTTATAGTTCTTACGACCAAGACACGTCACAGTGATATATAACTATTCTTAAACTTCCCTAGGTTTTCTGTCTGGATACTTGCTACTATATGAGTATCGTTTATATTATAAGTAGTCGAAGCGGTCTGACATGCTGCCCATATCAACGAACCAGCGCTCTTCCTACGCTCAGTCCCAATGTCTTGCGCATCGGTCTGTTCTTTGCTATTGCAAGCATCCATTACGGAGCAGTAGACTCGTTTTTTTTTTTTCACAAATTTTAAACTCAGCTCTAGGTTGTTAGACAACAGACAAGAGAGACTTTGAAGGGAATCAGCAATTCTAGGAGGAGAGAGGTACTGCTTATCTATAGTACCAGGTATATATAAGCCTGTTCTCGTATCTCCAACATCGACAATTGGCCGTGGGAAACGAACAACGATTCAAGTACTTCATACCTGGCACGCAAAGAATTAAGCGAAGGCTGATTTGTTGCGGAACAAATCTTGATCAACCATCACCCCTCACAATATATAAGATGTATACAGTACGACATGGTTTCTAGCGGCTTCTACCCCATATTTGTGTCTCATTATGTTTTTTACAAAACTATATCTCTCAAACCCTCCCAATATTGACTTCCCACCTGTTAAATAGATCTTTAATTCCATCGCATCCCCTGCTCACCTGCCTTCGTAAATACGAGACTGATAGAGGCAGAGTATTCAGCACTCAACAGGAAAGGTACGGAGCTGTAACGCAGTCCAGAAATAATTCAGAAGTCACATGTTAGGTAAATAGTGGTGAGCTAGATCAAATGAAGTGATGAAATCAATGTTTGCTAATGGATAATTCGAAAAGTATACTGCTATCGCAATCCTCTAACAGCAGTGCAAAAGTAGTATAATATTACAATGTGATAATCCATATCCATTTTTAGAACGGCCCAGTTTATTGGTTAGGGGTATTAGTCTTGATAGCATGTAAACTTTTCGTTGCTCTTGAAGTATCGTACAATCTTTGTAATGCCTTGCAGAGACGCCTTCATAACGCCTGATGCAAAATCCAATTACCGATGGCTGGCTCTACAAGATGTCTTCATAGTTACTCCTTCTATACGCCCTCATATTCACGGTTGACGCAGCAATTTTGGTTGCCGAGAGCTTCCGGTCTAGTATATGTGGCACCAGGAGCGGCAACTCTATCCGCATGTGAATCTGCCATAGAGCGAGTCGCCAAGCTACCGCTTTCGACGGGCTTTTCGACTGGTTTGGAGCTTTCGTCACGAACGCGAGCATGTGTGGACTTAGGACCATAGGCGTCAATGTGGGCCAGTGATTTCCAGAGAAGAAATGTGCTAGTAGGGTTAGTATTTTATGTGATGCGAAGAAGCAATATACTTGAAGTGAAGACTTACCTTGCAAATGTGGCGATCATTCCCGGCCACAAGAAAACGACACTGGCGATAGCACGGCCATTATCTCGATACCTGAGTGGACTACCTCCATATTCGGCTAGCAATCTTTGCGCCGTATTCGCATCCGTACCAGTCACGAACGCACTCTTTGTCGCAAGGATCACAGTATATGCCAATGCGGCACTCAGCGTAAACATACATGCGAGGACTGAGCATAATTTCCATGCAATCTTGACAGAAGGGGATTCATGACGTTCCGGCCAGAAGAGGTCGAAGAAGAAGGCGGACCCAAAGATTGTCGCGACGTAGACGCCAACAAAAATATTGTATGATGCAATGCCGACGAAGTTGTTATTGTGAACTGTGGTGCCAGGACGGTGTTTTGCTATCCACTCTTGTTGGTCGACATAGTCTATTTAAGTGTGAGCAATCTCATGTGAAGGAAACGCATCGCAAGGAAGAGGACTCGTACCGGAGAGCGCAGCGGTACCCAAGCTTTCGCTCACAACGCAGAAAATCATGGCGATTTGGTAGACGATGAACTTGGTGCGGCGAAGGTGATATTCCTTGTTCCACATGTAGCTATTCTTGAACTTGCCCCATTGCATTTGGCGCAGATCTAGGCCCCATATTACTGCCATTTCTGGTGTACGTTGTTGTTTATCGTGAAGTGGTTGATTTGGGAGGGGGCGAGAAATGTCTTGCGGGAGTGAAGGCTATGGCGGGGCGCCCGGATGAAGACTTTTGTACCGATGTGTAACTCCGTTTTCACGAGATAATGTTGCTGTGATTGGAGTGGAGATGGGATGGGTTGTTGACTTCGAGTGCCGAAGTTGAGAGGGAGGCAGTTCAGAAGGGAAGCTGTGATAAGATATCTAAATGGCGGGCAAGGGACGGATTGCTGATTAACTTTTGAAGAAAGAAAGAGCAGCCAGCGCATACGTAGATGCTGCCCACCTACTACCTACCACCTACCACTTACCCACTTGTCCACTCGTCCACTGAACGCGCGCCGCCCCGCCGCCCCCCGTGATAGTCAACTTTTAGCCTTTAGGCCTTGACGCTTGACCATAGGTTCCCACCCTCACGGATTGCGTGGCCGGACTGTCGATCTAATATGCTTCGCGAGCTTATCCACAGCCATTTTGTGGCCATCAAGAGCCCGTCTTTGGCAGACCTTGGCTTTCCGCCATCTATCAGCCGTGGCGCCGGCCCAGCCGGCATCGCTGAAGCAGAGTTTGACATGGTTCTTGTAGAGTAATGAGCCAGTCAGCACCGTCACAAGTTGGCAAAACAGGGCCTCCAGAGCCCCAAAGATGCTGCAACTGGCTAAAAAGGCTGGTACGTCATCGAGGTTGGCAAGGGCAAGCAAGGTAAGGGCAGGGCAAGAGCAGGGCAAGAGCAGGGCAAGAGCAGGGATCGGCTTGCTAAGCGAAAAAGCTTGACTCTTCAGAGCCAGCAACGTCATCGGCCCGTCATCTCACACCCTTGACCATTTACCTTCACCTTCACCTTCACCACTAATCATTCTCACCACTCACTCACCACTCGTCCTTCACCATCCGCCATTCACTATCCATCACGGGGATGACACCCCTTCCTTTTCTTCTCTTGACGAGTTGTGCCGCAATCTACCCATAGTCAAGATAGTCTCACAGCTGTGTAATTGATCGATCACGCAGCTTCATAACAACAGCACACATTCCCCAGCACTCCAATAATATAGTACTTGCTACAAGGAGATGTTCGGACATAAGAAACCAGCGTCGGCCTTCGCGCTCTGCTTACACCACCGTAAACTAGTTCGCTCACACGATGGCACGCAACCTTCAAAGCCCCCCTCACAACCCAAAAATAAAAAATGTGAATGCATTTTCAGTACTGTGCAAAGGTAACATACTCGACATCTTTAGGTGCCCTCAGCAGGGCATCATCATATATATAGATTCCATAAGCGTTCCTGCGATAATTCCAAAGCTTGAAAGTGTCATAATGAGTGAATGTTGAAGAGAAAATCAGGGTCCAGATCTTGGCTTTATAAGCACAACCCACCTATACCGTTTTCAGAAGACTTTGTTGCCTGCATGGTCTTTTCCGATGTGCTTTGAGCGGCATGCTTTGTGTGCCATAACTCAAGCAGCCCGGTTACGACCTGATCTCACTCGTGGCCCGTAAAGTCCATTATCTCTCATCCCCTCTTCTTATCTGGTCTCTTGAATCCCTCTTTATGATTTTTCGTGGGCTAAAACCCTTCAAATAAGCTAACATGTTCGTACAATGATTTCATTCATTTGGGTTTGATACAAACGAGCTAGTCAGCTGTCACTGTTTGAATGGGTATCATTTATTATGTTGTTTCGATAATCATTGATCGTCGCATAGAATGAAAAGAAAAATGGAATCGAAATAAGAGCCTCGCAGAAAATATTTAGAAGACGGATATACCAATAACGAGATTAACTTAAGCTTGATTCTAAGAGTATCTGATAAAAACAAAGGGACAAGCTACCACCTATATAATGGTATATAGAGTACCCAGAACCTCAATCCGACAATCCTGAAAATACTACGGGGAAGAATACAACATAAGATACCCAATCTCCGAAAAATTCCTCCAATTACCTCTGGTATTAGACCATACTCTTTGACCCACGTCATTGACACGATATGCGAGATTTGGCTACATATTCCCGGGGTTTGCACACCCCCACCTTTTGGTAACAACACATAACAGTGCACAGTCCCTTCGAGTGAACACATATACCCTCTATCAAAATTTCCCCTATATCCAAGTCTCGCATCTATACATCGGTAGAGGTGTCTCCCACCCAACCAAACCATAGCGCAACTACCGCGTTCGCAAACATCCAGATTCCAGCATACCCTGCGGCACCCGTAAGCTCGGTACCTTCAAGTGTCATGCACCTCTGTACTACATTTGCAAACAAAAATGCGTTCAAGATAACGGTTTGCTGAATGAGCGTTCTCGTCCTCTTGCTGAAGTACCACACATTGGCTCTAATGGTCTCCGGGAGAGTGGCAGTCGCAGGGTCAAAGGGCTTAACAGGTGTGGCGTTGCCAGATACCGGCTGCGCAGCGATGGCAGGATTTAACAGGAAGTTCTTGGCTGCGAATCCTGCGGTAAAAACTTTTCCAACTATGGCGATGGGCGTTTCGGTGTGTGCGGTGTCCAAGGTGGGAATGTTGAAATGTGATACCAAGAACAGGTTGAGAGCCTCCGTTTTGAGGCCTGACCATAACACTACGACATATATACCGGTCGCAAGTAGCGCGTTAGAAAGCTGTACCTGGAAGCTATTCAAGAGGAATTGGTTACGGAGCGGGGCGTTGGGGTTGTTCTTCTGGGAACGAGCTCGTAGTAGAAACGTTGGAATGGCGATTGAGGCCACCTCAATATTCACATGCGCAGCTACAGTGTAGGTGGAGATGTTGTAGTAGGTAGTTAAGAGATAAGCATAGGGAGCGTGAGAGATAACGGTCAGGGCGGTAACGTCGAAGACTGCGAGCGCGTTGTTAGGCATGCCTCTCATGAGATAGATATGAGTCTAGATACTTACAGTCATACTGGAAATACCATGTCATCCAAACAGTCGCGATCCTGAAAGCGAGGCGCGCGAGGGGAGAGTAGACAGAAAAGAGATCGTCGCCGTCAACCGGGACTTTGCTCACAGCCCCGAGCTCAGGGGAAAGAAAATTTGAGACCAGCGACCAAAGCGCAGTGTTGATTCCTAGATTCAGCACAACGAGGATAGGGATGCGCAATATGGGAGGTAGACGGGACGCTCGCAGTGGCGGGACTGAGTTAGCGACAACTGTGGCAGGCTCACGGTCTGTAAGCTTAGACGGCGCCATGGTGCGCAAAGGGAGGAGGAAAATGAGAGACAAGGGAGTTGATAACAGTGCCCGAGTTTGCGCAGAGATGTAAGTGCGCGCCTCGTGTGGGCTAGACGGCCGATGTGGGAGTGCAAGGAGCTTGGTTGGGGCCGATTTGTTGTTTGAACGTCATCGGCCTAAGCTTTCGTACGGGCAACGCGCCGTGCACAGACCACCATACTAACACTACTGATCATTGATCGTCACATTGAGAGTCTGAATTATTTTACAAATATCTGGTGAAGAATTGTGTCTATCAAGGGAAAATTCAAGAGCCTTCAATTTTATAGAGACGAATGAGTTTAGTGCACACGGCAAGCGCTCCAAAATCTACCAGTCTAGGCAGAGTACTCCGAGTATAGAGAATCTCATCAACCTATTCAACACGAGTGAAATTGTTGGTCAAATATAAGACATGGATCATGGGTAATCATGTTCTAGATTCGATAGGAGATGGAAAGGTACATGAAATGGAAATAAAATGAAATTGAAAGCGATAGAAGAGGGAAAAAAAAGGTTGGTATGGGGCTATGGAAGAAGGGTATCTCTGCTCCGCTCAACGCCCCGCGAGAGTTACAAAAACTGTCAATATAGGACAGCCCAAGGCGTCTCCAATGTAGACTGACCCTCTGTAGTTCAGTCAAATATATCGTACAAAATCGAGTCCTTTGTCTATATCATGATTCCAGTGATTTGAAAATCCAGGCTCGCCACAAGGTTGGTTTCATTCATAAACATTCGACCGCCCTTTTTGCAAGCTTACTCGTCTCTTCTTCATTCGTATCCATGGCTTCCCTACATTCATGCCACTAGTCGTCATCTTCGGAATCGTCCTTCTTGCCTTCTACCGATTCCATCTCAATCTCCTTTTCAATCTCTCCCTTACGATTCCTCGTAGTAATCTTGTACTTGCCACCTTCCCAAAGATCTTTGAAGGTGAGCTCCTTAGTGCGTCCCAAGCTTTCAATGTCTCCAATCCTGTCAAGGGTCGCTTCAAGGAATTGCTCGAAACCTGGCTCAGAGCATATTTCGTTGAAGGCGCGCTGCATAGGGACCGAGTCAGCACGAACCATGGCATGTGAGTCGATAGCAAAGATAGAAAGGTCGTGGTGCTGGCGAATAAAATCAGACCGCGTCATGATGAAGCGGGCGCGGTGGAGCGGAAATTCAGGGAGAATATGGCCTTCCTTAGGATCGTAGGTTTTTTCCATTTGCACGGATTGTTGGTAGAGAGCATTGGCGAGTACCATGGCAGTGGACTATGATTCTCAAGGTTAGACGCGTATCTTATACGGCGTTCGGAGTGGAAATCGTGACTTACAGCATACTTCTGTTGATCCATGACATCATCATCCATCTCTTCACCGAGAATAGCGCAGTTATTCAGAAACCAGATCTTCTCCATCTCACATATATGATTGCATTTTTCGATCATGTTCTTTGACTTTGCAACTCGATTCAGAAAGGTCAGCCGACCACCTATCTTATCATACACTTCTTCTAATGTTTCATCCGGCGTCTTCTCATTCCAGTACTTCATTCGGTAGTTTCTGAGAGCTTGCATCGCTCTATCTTTTGGTAAATCCCTGATTTGGTGGACCTCCATGCGTGTAGCATGCTGCTTCAGTCGTTCAAATACCCAATATTTGTCTGAGTTGATGATGACGGTGGCGAGGTTCGAGGCAGCCCATTGCTCTGCACGTTGCTGGATAAGTTCGATGAGATCTCGTCCGTCTTCGTCATCGCGTATCAAGTGAGCTTGATTGATGATAAGGATAAGAGGTCTGCCTACTCTCGCACGGCGGTTTAGTGCTACTTTTTCTAACTTGTTGAAAGCTCGTTCAATGTCGAGCAGGGCCGAAGCGTCACGAGGTCCCCGAATGGAGAAGAGAGCACCAATGTTATCTTCGTGGTACTCAAAGTCAAGACATCGGCCCAGCCTAATGCGGAAGATTTCAGGATCGGCATGGGCTTCGAGCATCGAGACGCCTTCACCGTTGATCTTAGACATGGCATCTATTAACATGGAGCTTTTCCCGGTGCCTTTCTCACCGATGAGAAGATGATAACGACCCTTGATCTCACCTTTCATGATTTGATCAATGCGGTCCTGCTCCTCACGTGGGATCCATCGGTCGTAATCGGATTCGTCTGAAATGCCGTCTGGTTCAGAGGGCATTGCATCTCTTGGAATTTCTTTGCCAGTGGCGGCGAGCTTCAGAACGGGGTCTCCCTCTTTGAAAGCGCCTTCCATTTTTTGGAGGACCATGTACTTGTAGTACCGATTGTAGCTGTAGCCAACAAGGCCTAAAATGAAGATGCTCGCGCCGGTAGTAGCGGCGGATTCGAACATTTTGAAAGCGGTGCCTTTCCACTTGGACGATTTTGGGTCCTCTCGTGATGACTCTCCATCCTCATTTGCGTGCTCAGTGGCATCGTCGACAGGATTGGGAGAATCGTTGCCGGGCGTGGGCGGGCCGGACTGGCCGGTAATGGTTCGGCAGAAAGGGGACCGGCTTGGCACCTTCACACCAACAACAGGGCCAGCCCGGTGCAGCAAAGACGCAAAGAGAGATGTGTGGTGATGTTGAAACGCGAGCCGCGCGCGAGCGAATGGGGTCCTTTGGAGGACAGGCCGGACAATTAGCATTATTTTGAGGGCTATGTTAGCGTGTTCAGGTCAACTGATTGTTTCTGGAGGGAGGGGTGACGGGTGTCAATGTCAAGGCGTGGCACGCGAGGGCCAGGGAGAGGATAAGTCGATCCAAAAGAAAAATACAAAACGGAGAACCAAGGAGAGAGGAAGAGCGAAGCGAAGGGTGGGCGACATGCAGGTCCAGGACCAGCGCAAAGGGACGAAACAAATGGCTAGGAGAAGGAGAACGAGATGGAGAAGGATAAAGGGAATGGGCCAATTACGACGACGTTAGGGGCGAGACAGCGGAGGAGCGCGCGTGTTTTGACGCAGAGCAGGAGGGCGAGGAGGGCCTTTGTGACGGCAGTACGATATTTCAGGATTAAGGAGAATGAAAAACAAGGTGGCCGACAGAGGCCAGTGCGGAAGATGATCCCCGAGGGACGAGCGAGTCTGGGCAAAGGCTGGCTGACCTGCAGTCATGGCGAAACCAGGTGGATGTAAATATGTACACATTGTAGTCGTGAAAAGACCAAAGTCTACACATTTTCTACACAGACAAGAAGTCCGGAAGAGGAATAACTTTAGAAGAATAAGAGCAGTCAATCCATCGGGCTGATCATGCTGACATTGGTCCAATTGCCTCGCCTCAGCCTGAACGGGTGCCGGGTAGCCGTGGGCGAGGGCTGGGGGTCGAGGCTTCCCAGCCAGGAACAGACAGAAAGAGAAAGCACATGAAAGAGAGAGAGAGAGAATGTGTGTGTGTGTGTGTGACAGACAGACAGACAGACAGAAGGAGAAAGAGACACAGACACACTGACAGACAAAGCAGTCGCAACACAACCCTAAATATCTCATGGGGCAGTCGCCAGTCACCACGTACGTAACCTTCCATCTTCATCTGAGAGTCGCCCAATTGGTCAAGCCGCAAGCGTGGTATGTACATACATACGTAGACTGTACATACGCGAGATGGACAGTTGGTATATCGATGTGCTTGCGTCTTTCTTTGCCATCTTGACTGCGGTCAGGTGTATTCATTCAACATGCCTCCGTACTCAGTATCTATGGACTGCAATAAGCACTCAACAAGTCACGGGGCTCGGGGAGGGATAACAGCGGTCTATGACCCATGATCCATGAATTGCCCTCGGAAGCGGAACTCGCAGGGCGGGCTAGCGGCTGTCCCCGGTGCACTGGTGCGAAAAAAAGTTTTGGAGACACCCATTCCACACTCTTCAGCTCCACCTCCTGCACATTGCCTCAATCTTAATGCCCTCCTTTCTGTATCTTGTATTCGTACTCTAGAGCTCTTTCTTCTTGCTGCGTCTGTTCTTCTCCTCTCCTCTCGCAACTAATTGACTGTCCTCGCGCTCCCAAGCTCCATCATGGCCGCTAGCAACAATGACGCTGCCACAGGTAAGCTTCTTCTCCGCACCCAGTACCCATGCCATGCAACCCATTCACCTCCGGTGCTCAATGTTTGCTATACCGCTCTGTTCTTCATAAATAACACAACTTATCTAGCAGATGTCGCGCAGACGCCCGCCGCCGAAAAGACTGCCAATGGCGACCAACAGCCCGCCGACGACGAGGCAAATGCCGCACAACCTGATAGTATGCGTCCATCGCCCCAATCTCCCTACTTCCTTCTACCGCAGTGCTGATGCTATCCAGATATCTTCAGTGTGACCATCAAGCTGCCTCACGAGCCGTTCGAAACACAGATGACGGTCCGTACACTCCCCACCTCTATTCCCCCCCGCGCATCCCAACCTTAACATGGCCAAAACACACACTCACATTCTCTTCTAGATATCGACCGCTGAGCAGGTTCAAGACCTCCGTCAGTCCATTATCGAGATGCCTCATACCTTCCAATACTCGTGCTTCCACCTCGAGCATGATGGCCAGCGCATCAATGACTACGTCGAGCTCTCTGAAGTGCCGGGTCTCAAGGCTGACTCGGTTCTTACTTTGGTCGAAGATCCGTATACTGAGAAGGAGGCTCGCTTGCACGTCATCCGTGTCCGCGAGTTGATTGGTGCTGCTGGTGACCGCACTGATGCTCTACACGGCATTCTGGCCGGTCTGTCGCTACATGATGCTGTCAGCCCCAGCGACGCTGAAAGGACGGGCGAGGACGGACCCGAGCAATCGCCACTTGCAGATTACGATTTCAAAGCACCAGGAGCGGTCAAGAAGCTGCTTCCCCCACCACAAGAAATCGCGCCCAAGACCATTAGGTCCATCTCCGTCTCGCCATGGAACCCGCCTCCTTATCACCTACGATCTAAAGGCCATCTCTTGTACCTGCAGGTCACGACTAATGAAGGCGATCAGCACCATATCACCTCAAATGTTGCAGGCTTCTACGTTAACAAATCCTCAAATGCTAAATTTGACCCTTTCCCTAGGCAGGCTCCTAAGGCCCACCATGCCCACTCACTTCTCACCCTTCTAGAGGAGCTCTCACCCTCCTTTAGCTCATCATTCAAGGAATTGCTTGAACACAACGCAAAGAAGGAGCTTCTTACCATTTTCCAACTCTCCAACGCTATTCCCGCCAATCCTTGGCTAGTACCTGCACCATCGTCTTCCCTTACTACACATCAGCCGGATCTGGCACGGACACAGGAAAGCTATTTGATTTCAGGCGTTGAGAACACAGAGACGCTCCGCGACTGGAATGAGGAATTTCAATCGACTCGCGAAATGCCCAAGGAGGCGGTACACGACCGCGTCTTCCGAGAGCGCTTGACTTCCAAGTTGTTTGCTGACTACAATGATGCTGCCACTCGTGGTGCTATGCTCGTAGCTCGGGGCGAGATCGCACCTCTTAACCCTACTGAAGCCAAGGATGCTCAGATTTTTGTCTACAACAACATCTTCTACTCCTTCGGTGCTGATGGCGTTGGGACTTTTGGAACTGAGGGAGGAGACGAGGCTGCCCGTGTGGCTGTTGGAAAGGACGTTTTTGGTGTACGTGCTGTTAACAACCTCGACATTCAGGGTCTATTCACTTCCGGAACCGTGGTTGTTGATTATCTAGGTAAGCGAATTGTGGGACAGAGCATCGTTCCTGGTATTTTCAAACAACGGGATCCAGGAGAGCACCAAATCGATTACGGCGCGGTCGAGGGCAAGGAGATTGTGGCCGATGACAAGTCATTCGTCCCGTTGTTCGAGCAGCTGTCGAAGGCCCTCCGCGTGAAGAAGCATCCAGTCTGGGACAAGGACAATGTCCGCCATGAGCTAGAGGGAAGTGTAGAAACTAAGGGACTTATCGGAACTGATGGACGAAGATATGCCCTTGATTTGTACCGACTCACCCCATTGGATGTTTCCTGGATCGAGGCATACTGGAGTGAGCCAAGCAAACAGGGCGAGGCAAAGCCCCAAAACAAGGACTATCCCCATAGGATGGCAACTCTGCGCCCTGAGCTTGTCGAATCCTATGGGCGCTTGAAGCTCCGCGAGTATGTTAAGAATGAGCTTGCGAAAAAGTCCAAGACCAATGACGATTCGGCAAAGAGGGATGCAGAAGTGCTTAAAAAGGAAGGCGACGACTCTGAAGAGACAAAGGAGGACACCGAATCTGCAGATCAGGATCGCGTTGATATTTCCGGGTTTTCCTTCGCTCTCAACCCAGATGTCTTCTGCGGCCAGCACCCTCAGTCCGAGGAAGACAAGGAGGAGTGGTCCAAAGATGAGGCAGAAGTCCGGGCTGCTTGTGATCACCTCATTTCCGAAGTTATCCCTCGCCTCATTCAGGAGCTCAAAGACGGTGACGTTGGCTTTCCTATGGATGGTCAGTCACTTAGCACCCTACTACATAAACGAGGTGTCAACATCAGATATCTTGGCAAGATTGCTGAGCTCTCAGATAAGCCTGACCCCCGTCTTCAAGCCTTGAAGCGTCTGGTCATTCAGGAGATGATTGCTCGTGGTTTCAAACATTTCGCTAACTCTAAGCTTCGCAATACTCCCGCTCCGTTTACGGCTCCCTGTGTTGCTCATTTGCTGAACTGTCTTCTTGGTGGCGATGCGAACGAGAAGCCAGATGCAGAATGCGATGCGAGCCTAAAGGCAATGTATCCTGAGGCCGATTTCAACTTCGAGAAACTCACAACTGAGAGTGTGAAATCTGAGGTCTACGCCCAAGTCGCCCTTCGATACCGATATGAACTTGGAAAGGCTTGGATTGAGCCAGGCAGGCAATTGCAGCTTCTCCGAGAAGTTTCTCTGAAGCTTGGTCTGCAATTGATAAACAAGGAATATGCATTCACCAAGGAGGCTCTGGCGCATGCTAGTGCTCCCGAGCCCTCATCAGCGCCAACCACTAATGGCCAATCAACTAGCTCTTCGAGCAAGAAGAAGAAGAACAAGAACGTTTCGCCTCCTCGTGCAGCTAGCCCAGCTCCCGTTCTTACTCGCCAGACTTTTCACGCCGATGATGTCTTGAACATCGTCCCTGTTGTCAAAGAGGCTTCACCCAAGAGTCTTTTGGCAGAGGAAGCGTTGGAGGCTGGCCGTATGTCTGTTGCCCAGGACCAGAAAGAACTTGGACAGGAGCTTCTGCTTGAATCTCTCCAGCTTCATGAACAAATCTATGGCGTTCTCCATCCTGAAGTCGCTCGCGCCTACCACACTCTGTCGAACTTGCTCTTCAACCTTGAAGACAAGGCTTCTGCTCTTGAGCTTGCTCACAAGGCCGTCATCGTCTCGGAGCGGACCCTTGGTGTTGACCATGCGGAGACTGTCCTTGCCTATCTCAATCTCGGTTTGTTCGAGCATGCTACGGGTAACACCAAGGCTGCTTTGGTGTACGTTCGCCATGCTCTTGAGCTTTGGAAGATCATTTACGGTGCTGATCACCCCGACTCAATCACGACCCTTAACAATGCGGCTGTGATGCTTCAGGCAATGAAGCAGTACCACGAATCCCGAATCTGGTTTGAAGCATCCCTTGCCATTTGTGAAGAGGTGTCAGGCAAGAACTCGATCAACACGGCAACACTCCTCTTCCAAACCGCGCAATCACTAGCTCTGGACAAAGACATGCGCGGCGCCGTCAACCGTATGCGCGAATCTTACAATATTTTTAAGGACGTCCTCGGCCCAGAGGACCGTAACACCAAAGAGGCTGAGAGCTGGCTTGAACAGCTCACTCAAAGCGCTGTCACCCAGGCAAAGCAGCTTAATGATCTTGCCAAGGGCCGCATCCGCCGAGTCCAGCTCACTGGCAGGAATCCACTCCGTCCCGCTGCTCCCGTACCAACCGCGAGTGAGTCTGCTGCAGCAGCAGGTAGGCAGCGAAGCGGAACTAATCGAGTCGACCAACGAAGCATTGAAGAACTTCTCCGCTACATTGAGGGCGACTCGCCAAAGAAGACAAAAAAGCGAACGCAAGCCAACCCCAAGCGTAGGGCACAGAAGACATCTTCATAAAGAACACATTTCCAAAGCATAAGTTTTCATTTTGCAGCATGATTATCACGTATGCATCACGGAAGAGTCAAATGAATTATCAAAATTTTCTCAGAATGGCCGAGTTTTGCTTTGAAATGGGTTGTACCATGGTATAGTTGTACTTGTGTGGACCTTTGTTTTTTTTTGTTTATCAAAATACCTGCAACATCTCCCCTTGGCGGATTTGGTCAAGATACTATTCGCTTCTTGTACTATGTCTTACTGCATCTTGATTTTTGGGTGTCTGGTCCCACTTCGAGCACGGTATGAGAGGGCTCAATATGACACTGTATTACTAGGTTCTCATCTCTATCCTCATGGCAGTCATTTAGAGTCTGGAAAGTGCATGGTTAGCGGTTAAAATAACTGTTTAGGCAGTAGTATATGATGGATTATATGCCAAAATAAGGAATGCAAAGAATTCTCCTCTTTTTAAGCATTACCTCCTCTTTCAATGGTGACATTTCTAATAATGGTGCAAATCAAGTATCCATGGTCGTGTGAGCAGGGTGCAATATTTTGAAAACTGGCATAGTGGGTACAACGGTCATGAATGCAAGCCTCAAATCTAATGAACTTTGTAAATTCAACTCATTATATTGATGTTGTTGCCGATCAAGAAAAGTGAATCATATTGTGCTGTATGTAGAAATGTAATTATCGTAATTATGATGCGATTCAGCAGAATGCCGTGATATAGCCCGATGGTAATAGTATTAAATACTACTAGTTGATATCGAGTCACTACACAAGATACCTGAAACCCCTCTGTAGCTTCGTGCCTTCTTCGACACTAACACCCTCCGTCTGTGCGGTTTGTTCTGCGACGTCACCCCGAACCTCCCAAGCTGCCTCTCCTTCTTCAATCTTCTTATTCAGGCGCACTAAGATCAGCTTGAAGATCAAGCAGCCTATAATTGTGACACCAAACATAGCTGTGACAATACCATAGCTCTTCCTGAATCCGTTCTCGGGAAGGTTCCATACATAAGATCCAGCAATGTTGCCGAGCTGCGAGAAGGCGTTGATCATAGCAATGGCGACGGCACGCTTGGCAGGCGGACGCGGAAAAGATGAAGAGATCCAAGAGTAGAAGACGATAAATCCAGCATAGGAAGACGCCTGGAGGAAGAGAGCCACGTATCGTGCAGCCGTGTTGAGGGTGGACATGGAGATGATGAAGCCTACAAGACCGCCGAAAATGGGTCCAACGATGTGCCAGAAACGCTCTTCTGTGCGATCAGCATGCCATGCGTTCATGAGCGAGATCATGCAGGAGAAGGCCCATGGAGGAGCAGACATTAGGAGGGTTTGAATGTAAGGGAATCCGAGCGTCTTGGTCAAGGTTGGGAAGAAGGCGTTGAATGATAGACCTACGACGTAGGCAGTAAATGTCAACATCATAACGTAGATCTTGCTGTCCTTGACAGCCATGAGAAGACCGGCAAAGGGAGATTGTTCTTCAGAATCAACATCGGCTTCACCGACGTCTTCCGTCATGCGGAGTACTGCAACAGCACGTTCTTCTTCGGTGAATCCACGCGAGTTATGCGGGAGATCAGGAAGGATGAAAGCAGCGGCAATGGCAATGGCCATGGTTGCTGCGCCTTCGATCCAGTACAACCACCTCCATGCACGGTGTCCTAGCGTGCCCTCCATGTTAGAAAGCACTGCAGCTCCAACAAGCGAGGAGAAGGCGTTTGAAATGAGATTTCCGCAGAAAAGAATGGCATTTCGGAGCGTGAGTTCGCGTCTTGTGTACCATTTTGACAGAATCAAGAGTGCTCCGGGAAGGAATGCAGCCTCAACGAAGCCAATGAAAAAGCGGACCGCGACCATACCGGCAAAATTGTGCGTGTTGCCGGAAAGAGTCGAAATCATACCCCAGAGAAGCATGACGACGGCAATGTATATGGATGGACGGGGGATGCGGTTAATGATCATATTGCTGGGAACCTGCATGAGAATGTATCCAACGTACACTATTGATGGAGAATATTAGCTCGGCGTAGTTCCCAAAGATGAATTTAGACAGAAAGGCATACGAATACTCAAACACGTCGCATATTGCGTGTTGTCGATGCCCAAATCCTCCTGCAAGCCGCCCAGCCTTGCTGCCGCTATGTTGTTTCGGTCCAAATAGTTCATGATATAAATGAGCACAAACAGAGAGCATCGCGCATCCAGTTTGCGTTTCAGTGACTTCTCAACTGTCCTCCTTCGCTCTGGGTCCATTCGGCTCGCAATGCAGCCCACAGGCTTGGCCTGGTCCATGGCCTGGCTTTCATTCTCGATGGCGATGTCCTTGTGATCCTGGGCTGAGGCCATGGTGTTGACAGCAGGTCCAAAGTTGAAAAAGGTGGCCCTGATCAGAGGTTGCAAGGTCCAAGCGATTTGGCCAGTCTGCTCACTTTATACCTGATCCCCAGTCGACGCCGCGGTCTACCCTGTTGCTTGCCCATTCATGTTATTAACAGTTTACCCTAGCCGGCGTCTGCCCGTCCACCGTTACCGTTACATCATATCTTGGGGGTAGGTCGAAAATTTCCAAATGATAGTAGCCAAGCTTGCATATCTTACTGCAACGGACCGAATCCTTACTCGAAGCAGTAACCCGCGCTAATGCGGGGAAATAACGCGACGTAAGAACCGTTGCCTGCTTTGGGATGGGCAAACTTGGCCCGGCGTCTGGAGAGGCAAAGTCGGTCGCCCAGAGATGAAAATTTCAAGGGCCGGAAAGGAAGCACGGATGTAACTCAAAGCCCGCGGTGAGGTGGTTCCTAGTTCCTAGTTTCCTAACTCCTAGTTTCCCATCTAGTTCCTACGAACCCCCACAGAATGCTCAACCAACCCTTGCCAAAGTGTCTGCTAACAGCTCGCGTGCCCTGCAATAACTTCCGACAGTGCGGGGACGTCGGAAGCGCTTGTCTGTTTCCAACCAATTATGGCCTATATCTACCCAGCCATCCCGCTCCCCATCCGCATTCAGTACTCAAAAGCCGATTCAAGACTGTATTGAACGTTAAAAGATGGCGCCTCTTTGCTGTGCTTGGCCGAGTCAGTCCCAACCATTTCCATGTCGCCTCCTGCTTGCCCATATTCAGTAGATGCCGACTTGTAAGCACCTATACCCACTACTAATTAGTGATCAACAATTCCCAGATAGCCCCACACTAAGTGGTATTCCGTGAGGCTCTCGATCTTCCAGAAGAAGCTAACAAACCTTGTGGAAGGCCTCTTTGGTGTACAATCCCACAATGGCGGCGTTTGGGGCCGGCGTGGCGAGACACAACATTGTCAGGGACTGAAGCCGGGGCCCCAATCTCCCATCGCCCATGGAGACGGAGCAGACCGAGCATGTATTTCAAAATGCCGATAGTCGGCAGCAGACTAGTGTCGGTGTTGGCGTCGGCTCGGGTGTTGTCTGAGGCTCTGACCAGAGACTCTCCCCTGGGATTTTGCTCTCCCTCCACATCGGCATCCCTCGTCATCTGTCACACTGTATCCACTTGGAAAACGTAGGTCATTCGTAGCATATGTATCTATTGTGCGTGGTAAGCTCAACCACTTTGTCGTGATATCGATACTTGTATCTGCATCAAGCCGACCCACAGCTACGTTCCAATATCGGAGCACGCACTTAAGCACTTGTGCTTGGGCGTTGACTACTCAACATAAAATACCTCCTCCGTCTGCCCCCACCATCCAGGCCCGCTTGCACTTCCAGTCGCCCCCTCCACGGGGCTCTCTTGCATCCCATCAGTCATCCTCCACCACTCCTGAACCTTTGGGTTTGCAGCCATCCGCGCCATATCCTCGTCGAACGAGTTTCCGACATATTTGAAGCTTGCGAAGAGTGTAGGGCGGGGTGAGAGCGAAAGGTAGATCGAGTCTACGGAGCATATTAGGTCGGTGCGTTCGAAGCGGTGAAAGCAGAAGGGCCACTTACAGTCTCGAACGTTTGAGTCCTTTATCTGCTCAAGTACTTCCGGCCATACCGCACCATGACATTTCTTGTACTCCTCGATACATTCAGCCTTGAGATATAGCCATTGCCCGATACGGCGGGGCCCTTGGTTCTTGGATGTCATATTCAAGAGTCTTGGTAGATCAGAGTAAAGTGAGGTGGAGATTAAAACGTGAATGATTAAGCGATGTTTCTATAGTTCGATATGTTCTGGAATGCTCGGCTTATGATGTGCCGAACTGCGAAGCTATTGAATCTGTGGCCATCCACCTGACATGAAGATCACGTGTTGCTTAGTAGCGGTCTTCGCTCTATTTTTCGATTCTGTCCTTATCATTACGCGAGCATCTGAATCTGTTTTAGGTTGAGCATGCAATATATTACCAAAATGTCCCTCTTCAACCCAACTTCAGTCACGTGTAAGAATAGCTCTTCGGAAAACATCGAAAGACTGATCAACAGGGTATCATGTTAATTGATTGCCATGCTAAAATCCATCAATTGTTTTCATTTTTTGGACACAAATGGCATGGTATAGCTGGTTGAGAGGCGTAGAACACATCAAGGGTTCGATTCTAAGCCCTTTGGTAACCCGCTAGTGAAAAGAGCCAAAGAACGTTAGTCTAGGACTTTTGAAAACTTACCACCCTTTTAAACTCAAAATAGCATAGTTTTAAAGGGAGGAAAAAAGAGTGGAACACATGGCCACTTATCTGTTTTATAAGGCCTGCATTGGTACACTGAATCAGTTCATGCCTAGGTCTTTACACCACCTCTCATGTCGCGGTGAACATGAGAGATAAGCCTCAAGGACACCCAAAATCTTTGTTGGCTTCAAGGTACCATAATATTTAAGTCTTCCAAACAACGCGTATGCTTTTTTTTTGCCCCTCTGGTGCCCTGAATTTCACTGCAAGTAAGTTCTACAGCAATAAAGGAGAGATGACTTGACTGCTTCCCGACAATTCTGCGACACCAGAGAATTATCTATAGTACTCAAATCTTCACACAATCTAATGGCAGGCAATCATGCAAAATTATCCCCGGATACGGACTCAGTGTTTATTTATAAATTCTCTTGGGGTTTTTGGCACGATTCTATATGGATACTATAGGAACTTGGTACCGCAGGTGACTGAGAGACTCAAGTGGACAGTTGCCCTGCAAGTGAGGTGCAATAAGGATGAATGTTCGAGAAGAGCTCGCCTTGCGAGATTGCTCCGTCAACTAGGCTGAGAATGAACCCTTTTTTTTTTCTTTATCCGCATCACCGGCCTCCTCGAGCGATGACAAACCCTAAAGACAGATGTTTGACATGAACGAATGCCCGTCGTATACACCTGTGTTCGGGCGTATCCGGACGTATTCTAAACGTTCTCGTTGGAAGATGGTAGCGCACGGACCATGCCACCAAGTATGATTGCTCAGTATCGGGTTACGCGTTATTCTAACCCATCATGCAACAGCACCGTAAAGTTGTTTTAGCTGGATCCGCAACATGAGGCTTCGTGCCTAATCATGTTGCACGTCATATAAAAAGGAGGTGGTTTAAATGTCCAGATTTTCGTCAAGACAAACCATTCTTCTCTTCTACAGCGCTTTCCCCTACACATGTCATTGTCGCAAGCGAACTTTCTGCATTCAATTGGCTAAAATCCCATCTTTCAAATCCATTCCAGCTTTTACTTCATTTCGAGAACCGTTGAAATAATCGGTAGAGTTACTACTCTAGTAACCTCATCTACTGACATGGACGTGCGGAATATTGTTTCTCGTGGATTGGCGGATTTTGACCTTTTCCCATACACCCCATCTGCAGCATCAGGATGGACATTTGTCATTCTTTTCTCGATTGGAGGAGCTCTTCACCTCTTTTTCATGCTTGCGCTACGTAGTTGGTATTTCATTCCGCTTGTGCTCGGGTGTGCTGGTAAGAAACCTATATTTACTTGTACTTGTCGCATACTGATTACGGCGTCATCAAGGAGAAGCTGGCGGCTATTACGGTCGAACGTGGGCCCATGAGAACATTCGCAACGGTAGCCCATACCTCATCCAACTTATGCTAATCCTAGCATCGACACCCCTTATCGCTGCGACAATCTACATGACGTTAGGACGAATCATTAGGGCTCTCAGCGCGGAGGAGCATGCGGTCATGTCTACACGGTGGACTACGAAAATATATGTCTTAATCGATATAATCAGCTTTGGTTGTCAAATGGCTGGTACTGCCATGCAGGCTAGTGGTGATCCGGACGGAGTGAAGTTGGGCAATAATATTGTTATTGGAGGGCTTGGGTTCCAGTTGGTAGCCCTTATCTTCTTCACCATCATGGCCGCCATGTTCCATCATCGGTTGAGCAGCCAACCTAACGCTGTCTCTCAGCATCCAAGTATCAAGTGGAAGCGGAACATGTGGAACCTTTACGCTGTTAATGCTCTGGTTCTTGTTCGAAGCATCTTCCGATTAATCGAATTCGCGGAGGGCACAGATGGTCCACTGTATAAGACAGAAGTGTACCTTTATGTTTTCGATGCATCTATCATGTTCATAGTTGTTTTGCTCATGGCTGCTGTGCACTCTGGGATGCTGCTGAGAAGCATCCGGAAAGTCGAAGGCATGCTTCTATCAGACGACGAGAACAATTCATTTCTGTTACATGGGCTAAGGCAGAAGTAGCAGGTTTGGCTTCTGGCCGAAACTATACGGTTCAGTCGTTCTCTTTTTTTTTTTTTTTTTTTTTGGGGGGG